>JBAMBR010002641.1:0-37487 GCA_037044475.1 Zaprionus obscuricornis
ATAAAAATAAAACTAGCTGAAGTTAAGTATACCTGATGCCTAGTATTCACATAAAATCATTAATTGCTTAACTTCTGAATTTTTTTTTCCCAATTTCTTATTCTGGATGTCGATGTTATATCAATGCTTGTTATCCCCACTGAGCCCTCTGAGGAGCTCTCCAAAGATAAACAAATCAGAACATTTTTTCATAATGAGAGATTCTACTACTTTTGAGATAATGCTGACTAAATTATAGTACTTCGTCTTCGAAGCAACTTCATTCAGTACTTTGTCAGAGTCTCAGATATTTGATATTTCTTAGAACACTCAATAACTAAAAATTGCCAAAAAAAAATCAAAAATATATTTTCATTTCCTAGAAATTCTTTAGAAAAAAAAATAATGATAAGAATTATGAAATATATTAAATATAACTAATTAAATTTGATTATGCTAGAGACTAAAGATGTCGATATCGATGTCATACTCTGTATATATTTACCAAAAACAAAACTGATAATCAACTATTGACAAAAGCTTCGTCAATACTTCGAATTTATGTATGTATGATATTGTATCGAGTATATATGATATATATGTGTATATAATAACACCCTGAATCATACTAATGATTCATATGCTAGAAGTCGTTTTCATATTTCTTAACACTTTGCATCTTTTAAATTTACGAAAAAGTGCAATTTAGGCCAATTAGCGCTTATTGCATTTATTTGTCATGCTGTAGGTAATTTAACTTTTTTTTTTATTGAACTTTTAAGAATTCCTAAATTCAATTTGATTATCTTTCCGGAAACTAGAACGTTGTCAATGTGTTATCCTGATTAAAAATCTATGCTGTATCTTAGTACTTTGCTTTCCCCCTAAAAACCAAACAAATAAGAGAATCTTATCTCTTGTTTTTCGAGATGTACATTTTTTACAAGTCGAGTATTATGCGCCGAGTAATATTAGCTGAAAGAAAATCTAGCCGAAAGAGAGGCGAGCGAAACACGAGCGTCAAGCGTTAAGCGTAGAGTGTAGACCGTAGAGTGCCGCCAAGTGTCGAGCGTTGAACGATGAACGACGCGATGAGCGTTGGTTGAATGTCGCAAAAGCAGTTTATAGCAGTGCTGTCTCGTTAGCTTTTAAAAAATCTTATTGGCCATAAATTTAGCTATTTTTTTTTGATCAGTTGTCGGATCAGAGCAATATATCAACAAGTTAACATAGTAACATAGAAAATATTATTTTCTATATGCCAAAAAAAAGTTAGTTTTGAGCTTTTAGCTATTTTTAGCTGGAATTTGTATATGAACTTTTGCTACCAATATTGTGTTAGCACTAGTTCATAGCTGCAGATGATGGCAACTAGTGTCAGCGGCAGGTGGTGAAGGAGGGGGGAGAGAGAGAGAGAGAGAGAGAGAGAGAGAGAGAGAGAGAGACGGAGCAGAGACAACTTGGATCATGAGCCAGAGTATCGGCTACATCGGTAACTGACTCTTTTCGGCGCATTCGATGTTTAGTAAGCGGCGCAGAGTCAACAAGTTTGGTTCGCAGTCAACGAGAGCAAAATCCGCGCTCGGCTTTTTGCTTATCGCGGTTAATTTTGGTAGCTGCTGTTTTTTTTTTTTATATATTATTTTTTTTTATTGTGTTTCTTTCTTTTTCGTTTCATTATTATATTTTATTGTTTTTTTGTTTGTTTTTTTTTTTGGGGTTGTTATTAATTGGCAACATTTAATGTGTTATCGTTGCTTTTTTATTTTTGTTTTTGCTATATGTCTGTGTGTGTGGGTTTTTTTTTTTTTGTTGTATAGTATTTAGCAATAGAAACGCGTAAAAATTGCTGCAAGAGTAAAAGAGAGCAACAACAAGTGGAGCTGCAACTGTAAGTGCAACAAGTGCAAGTGCAAATATTAATTGCTCTCGATCATCGTTCGTCGGATTGTCGGGTCGTCGGGTTGTCGGGTTGCCGACAAGGTTGTGGCTCATCTTGAAAAACAGACAGCACTGCAAGCAGCAACAAGTGTCGAAAGTTTTTTTTTTTTTTATTTATTTCTTTATTGTTGTTGTTGTTGCTGTTGTTGTTGCTGTCGTTGTCCGCATTGTAGTACCACTGCCTACTGTCTACTGTCTACTGTCTACACTTACTCAAACACATACATACATACATACATGCATGCATACATGTTCATAATCATAGTCGTATACTTTTGCCATATAATACACACACACATACACATGCATAGCCATTATACAGGGTGTTACCCTGCACATCGAACATTAAACATTAAAAAGGCAAAGTTTCAGCTGACTGCTAACTGAAATTAAAAGCACAACATAATGAAAATGTGGACCACTATTATTTGAACGTTTATTTTCATGCGTTACGCTTAGCTGCCATTTGCAAGTGTATGCATGTATATGCATGTACATGCATGCATACCAGCTATGCTAATATCTATTTGTAACTCTCTGTCTGTCTGTCTGTCTGTGTTTGTGTGTGTGTGTGTGTTTGTCTATCTCTCTCTGTGTGTTCTTCCAGCTCAGCTTACAAAATGTTTAAATAAAAAAAAAAAAAAAACAAAATAAAAAAAAAATGCCAAAAGCCGCCGCCGCATAGTGCAAAATAAAAATCGAAAGCTGCTGAAAAACAGCGCAAAAAAAATAAAAAAGAGCAAGACGAAAAACGAGAAATTGCAAATCGGAATTGAAAGTAAAAACGCGTCAAATAAAATACTCATACAAACATATAGTATCTGCAAAACATACATACATACATATGTATGTGCCGATGTACTATAATCAATATAGAAAGTTACATATAAACAAATAATATATAATAGTATACAGTTATATCAACATATATATATATATATATATATATATCTACATATATACATACATATCTTATATATATATATATATATATGTATATATCTTATACATTCAATTTGTATCATCATAAGAAATAAAGTTACAACAATTTGAACAGAAATCGTTCGCCTATGTCTACGTGAAATATGCCACAATTTCGAGATAATTCATGGGTAAGTCAAGTCTATGTATGTATGTATATCTATAGCCCTAAAAATATTATTCACATTTTATCTGTGCATACTACAAATATCGGATTATACACATGCACATACAAATAGTGCTAAGGACTGATTATACCTGATACCTCTGATACTAGTATACAGAGTATATAATTTTCTGACACAAGTAAAATCATAAACTACCCATAAGAAGGCGTGGTCGAATCTATCCTGCTATGTCAGGATCAACAGTGGAGTCAATGGCAACATCAGTCTATCAGTTTATTCGGGTTTCCATCTGTGCATTCGTATAAATAAATAGATCTCAGAGGTTATAAGAGCTAAAGTCTTCGTTTTAGCAGCTTTAGTTTTTTTTTTTTATTTCTGTCATTAGAAAATGAAGAAAACCTTGTAAAACACTGGACTACAGGGCACAATGTTAAAGCTATACACAATGTACATACATATATGAATTTTTGATAGACTTATAGTGTGAACAAATTTAGACGATCCATGAAAGTTTACTCAAGATTCGATCATAGACATGAAAGTTAGGCAATATTCAATATTCTTGGGTACCTGGTATCATACTGTAAATACAATCGATATTTTTTCTATCTCTGTGTATATGTATGTGTATGTGTATGTGTATGAGTAATGTCTATGAGTATAATTTGTTATTTTCAACTTTGCAAATTGTTTGTTAAATAAATTCTTTGTTCCTTAAACAATTGTTACTAATTTTTGTTTTTTAGATATTGATGTTCCTAAGGTAACTCCAAGATTAGAGACAATACGTGCTATTTGTTCGTATTGTGAATGAAGGGACAGGTTAGAGGGGAAGAGTAAAGTAGCTAAAAATAATGTTGCATGCGACATCTATCACGTCTGTATGGTCGATAAGATCTAGTTTAATATACCCTGTAATAATATCAAATAGATAAAACAAAGGGTATCTTAAGTCTACATAGAATGCAACAGTTAGCAAGTGGCGTGACAGACGACGTGTAGTATGTATAGTACATGGGTATATGTTAGTGAGCAGGATAAATCCAAGAGTCAGGCAAGATTACGACGATTTTTGGATATCGGATATTTTAGATATTTGGATTCTTCCCCCCCACACACACACACACATACACATTATACATATAAATGTGATAATGGTAATAAAATCTAGTTTAGCTTTTGTTTTGTGATTACAGGGTATGTTAGTGTCGCAACATGAAAATATGTCGCTTTTGCGACTGTAAAGATTTTCTTACTTATTGTCATTATCGTTGCGTTCTCTGATCACGTAGTTTTTTTTTTTTTTCTTCTTTTTTTTTTTGTTCAACTCTCTTTTATTTTTGTTTTTGTTTTTCCCCCCCTTCCACAGCCACTACTACTACTACTACATAGTGCTGGTGCTGGTGGCCAACTTTCATAGCTAGTTTAGCAACAGAAGCAACAATTGTCCCACTTTCTATCTGCTGAAAAGAAAGAAAATCAATAACAAAGAAAAAAGACTAGAAGCAAGAGAAAAGACACTATCTAGAACCAAGAATCTAGGATGAGGCACAGTAGCATAAAGAATGCGAAATGTGGAACATATCGACAAATCAACAAAATCAACAAAATCACATTTAACGATTTTTACTTTTCTGCACATACACACATAGGTCATAGTACTCTCTAAATAGTCGAAACAGTTCCGTTTCCCGTTGTTCAATTTATAGTCATAGACATAGTCATTGCCATTTATGCATCCATCTTCCATAGATAGAGGCATGCCAGCTGACAAAACGCAACCCGCATCCCACATCGCGGTTTACGATTTGCGATTGCGTAAATGTCGTGACTGAGATTGCGGCGCATCTTTGGCTGCATAGGCACTGCTGCAACTACAGCTGCTGCAGCTGCTGCTGCTGCTGCTGCTGCATTTGTAGCTTTCGTGTCTTGAATTCAAGTTCAATTACGGCAAATTGTCATCAACTCTTAACATCGTCGTCATAGGCCAGTCATTGGCCCGACCAGCTCGATGAGCCCGAGCAGGCGAACAACCAATATGCCGATCATAACGATCGTGCTCAATGTATGTACCTCGGCATGCCTGCCAAGAGAGCCCAGAGTCGAGAGTCGAGAGCTAGAGTTGAGCTTCAACTTTCACTACGAACATGGAACTCTTGGTACGTGATCTTGGCACATGCTTTTCCTGCTGCCAATGATCATGATCACGATGATGATGATCATAATGATAATTATGATGACGATAATCACGACTAAAATAATAATGACGATAACGATGACTTGCTGATGCCTCCTGCACATTCTGTCATAATTTTTATGTGGGAAAATAGTATTAGTATTATCGTGGACTATGAGTATGAGTATGAATATGAGTATGAGTATGAGTATGAGTATGAGTATGAGTATAGTCGAGTATAGTATTATATTAATGTAATATATGATATTGTTGTATGTATCTGAAAAGTTTTGTGTTGAGGTCAAAGCCTCATCAACTTCAACTGGTTTGTTGAGCGGGTTTCCATTTTCTGTTTGTTGCCTTTTCAGCTGTTTTTCTTCATCTTTTGCTGTTATTGTTTTTGTTGTTTTTGACATATTGCAAAATTGTTTCCACATAATGCGCCCGGCTGCTGGGTAAAGTTAACAAAAACTAAACCTTAACAACAATAAGAGAGAGAGAGAGAGAGAGAGGCAGTGAAATAAAAAAAAAATAACACCATCATGATGAAGAAGAAGCACGACAATGAACTTTTAATTACCAGACTTGTTTTATAAAGAAAATATTTAAATTGCACATAAAAGAGAAACAAAATATAAAACAACAATAATAACAACAACAACAACAACAAAAAAAGAAAATAAAAGAGCACGTAGGAAAATAAATAATAATAAAAAAAAGGCAGGTGAAAAACTAACAACTTTGGACACCGGATGTATACGCTATACTATAGATGGCAAAACCCATTTTGCCAATTGGCAAAACATTACATATGAAAGTTGAGAAAGGAAGAGGAGTAACTAACGGACGTTGCCAAATTGAACTTGTCTCATTATACACTGTACAAAGAATACATATATATATGTATATATATATATATATGGTATATATTGCCTTAATTATCGCAAGTTGATATTACAAAGATTTTGGATTATGGATTTTTGTCTTCTTTTTTTTTTTTGATTTTCCTACAAATAAAAGTCAGAAAATGTAGCTGCCTTACATCTTAATAATGCAGCCTAATCATCAAGGCAGCTATAGAAATTATACAATACTTAACTTTATTTGCACTGAGATTAACTTTTCGCGCAATTTCCTACAAGCAATGCGAACTCTAAGCTCTAAGCTCTGAGGTCTCTGAGGTCTGAGCTCGACATGCAACGCTCATTCATTGCTCGACATTGCTCAAGACAAAATTTTGATTTGATCGTTATTCGCATTAACTGTTGACTGCAATATAAAAGTAATAATAATATTATATTATTATGCCAGCAGGTGAATGCAAATGCAAATTATTCCCGTTCTGTTTCTGGTTTTGGTTCTGGTTCTGCCTCTGCCTCTGAGTCTGAGTTTGAGTCTGGCTCTTGCTTAAGCTTCGACTTTGAATATTATTTGAGTTCTGGTTATACTTGTCTTACAAAATATCTGTATTACGCCATATGTAATTGTTTCTCTTGTTATTGTTGTTGTTGCTGTTCAACTTTCTTTTGGCAATGTTTCTTTGGCACCTTGTTGGCCCAGTTATGCGACTTCCATCCATAATAATAATGTCGACTAGTTCTCATGTGAACCAAAAAACAACAAAAAAATAAAAAAAAAACAAAACACTTAACTCAACAAAATTCAATTAATAGCACTCAACAGTTGCACAACTGTTGCACATTAACATAATAATTAAATACAATCAATCATCTCTCTCTCATGCACTTTCGTGCTATATCTCATTCAAGTTATACTTGTATAATTGATAAGTGCAACATAACGATCTAAAATGCAACAAGTTCAACAAAAATGAACTTTTGCAAGAACAGAGAAGAAAAAATAAAAATAAAAAAAAAAATATTATTAATAGAGCAAATTAATTAATGAAAAGTCAATTTAATGAAGTATGACTGTAGTTTGTTATTCCACAGATTCCACAGATATAAGCATGACTAATAGTTGCTATTGTTGTTGTTATTGTTGTTGTTGTAGTTGATTGGTAAGTTCATTGGTTGCAAATGCGCAATTGCAACAAGTAAAGAAAGTGATAATTCTATGCATGCATACGACTGTAATATACCCTGTAAAATATTTAATATTTAATACTCATAGATGTCGAAATGTTAAATATGTCGAAGCATTAACACTTTTACAATCTTCACTTTTTCAACTCTATTAATGGATCTCAAGTTTCGCAAGTTTGTCATGTACATATGCACTGGTCCTGCTGGTGCTGCCACAATTCTTAGTCTGATAACATCTTTTCAGCATATACTTGGATACTGGGTATCTTATAGTTGAGCATTCGCGTCTGTAGCTTTTATAATTGGTTAAAAATGTTAAATATTATGTTAAATTTATAGTATTATATATTTTCTATGCTTCTTCTAATATAAGAAAAAAAAACCTAATTATTATTTTTATCTATATTTACAGGTAAGCTGAAGGAAATGTTAATCCTATCAATCAGACCAAACAATGTTATCGCGTAAGTTTTATTATTAAGTTTAAGTGAAAATATTCGATCAACAGGACAAAACGTAGATGCATAATTTGGATATAAAACAAAAATCGTATAATTATTATCGTGAACAAATTGTGATATGAAAATCGGGAATTACAATAACTGCCACAACTCTGTCAACACTTAATCTGTAATTTGTAACTTTACGTTTATAATTTTTTTTAGCATACTTTTAGGATCATGTTAATATTAAGTTACAACAAAAAACGAAGAAAGCTAACTTATCCTATACTCATATATACAGCTTATTAGTATAGGAAGTCGAAAAATAAAAGTCAATTTGATTTTCAAGAATTTTAAGCAAGTTTTAATTTCCATTACTGTTAAAAAGATATAAATAATTCAGACTTTGTCAGAGCCAAAATCAACGAAATACTTGGCGCACACAAACAATCAGAAAGTAGCTTCAGAAATTTATTTCTTCGGATGTTACTGTTACTGTTAATGTTAACGTTAACATTCGGCATAAAATATTTCTGTAAATAAAAGCTCTCTTAATATTAACAGAAGCATAAATATTTTCGTAACATACGTAACTGAAATTTAAATTTACGCATATTCGCCTAGTATTCAATGACATTTTGACATTTTTGGCATTGACATGACTTGCATTTTATTTTACCGTCTCCCGTAACGGAAATTCAAATACTTTTGTTTCTCAGAGATATTTTTGTATCTGAAAGACACTTTCGTATATTAGAGATACTGTTGTATCTTCGAGATACTGTTGTATCTTCGAGATACTTTTGTATCTTCGAGATACTTTTGTATCTCAATAAAATAAAAGTCATGTCAATGCCAAATATCCCGAAATCAATGAATTTTCAGACTAAAATAATAGACGATCTTAAACTAGCAGCCAATAGACGGGCGAAAATTAAAAGAAATTTAAATTTCGGTTACAATTGCAAGAGCGAACGAAAGCACAGCCCGAAAGTATACTACATACATTTTTGTGCTTGCTGTTAATATTCTCTCTCGCTCTTTTTATATTATTATATTCACTCTAGCTGTTAAGATTAACAGTTTCATTAGTGCTGCGACTTTCTGTTAGTTTCTGATCGCCTGGTATCGCAGACTGAAACTCAAATGATTTTGGCATTTCTACCTGTGAAATTATCATGAATTTTTTCAACATATGCCAACCCACTCGTCAATCACAACACTTGCACGAAGGGATACGCTGGTTGCAACCTACGCTGACGATACCATGGTGCTTACTAAAAACAGCTCCATAGATCTGGCAAAAATAGGTCTCCAAGAATATCTAGTTGCATTTCAGGAATGCAGATAAATGCGCAAACATGACCTTCGCAAATCGAGCGCGGAACTGCCCGTGTGTGACGTTTAATGGTAGAGTGTTAACTCAATCATCATCACACAAATATCTTGGAGTCATTTTAGATAGAAGGCTCAAATTTGAAAGCCATGTCAAGTCGCTGCTGAATTCTTATAGAACCAAACTAAATCGTATCTTCTGGCTACTCTCCGCTAAAAACATGATTTCGCTGGACAACAAGGTTCGAATCTTCAAGAACATTTAAGCTCCGAGCCTTTTTTACGCAATACAGGTATACGGTATCACAGATAAAACGCACCTCAACAAAGTACGGGTATTTCAAGCCAAGATGCTGAGGAGCTCTATGGTACATGCGAACGGGGGACATTGAGCGCGACTTCAAAGTACCTAAAATTGGCGATAAAATTCAGGCGATTGCACAAAAATACATAGAGAGGCTTGGAGGTCACCCTAACAGCCTAGCTAGGCGCCTAACGCCGAATCATCGTACTACGGTCAGGAGAAGACTAAAACGACATCATCCTCAAGACCTGCTGTCTCGGGTCTTGAACTAATGATTACCAGCAATGCTCTTCTTAAAATTCCCGCTTATCCTTAGGCTCAATTTATATAATTTTCTATAGCTAATATTTATTATGTGCTGTTGTTCTGTTTTTATTTCTGATTTGTTTAAGTTGCCCAGTTAGGTAACAGTGCATCTATCTTGTCACCATTTTGTTATATTTAATAAAAAAAAAAATAGAAAGATTTTTTTAACGGAAATTTAATTTCACTTTCATTAATTTAAAGTCAAAATTTTGTTGGTATTTGTTTTTTTTTTTTTAAATATTTATTATTTTATAATTTTAATTTAATTATTTTAACATTTTCTATAAACGAAAATTTAGATTTCATACCCCTGCCGTCTTGAAAGAAAACTTTTCATATAGAAACTTTATTTTCGTCCGATCGTTATTATGACAGCTATATGATATAGCAGTCCGATTAGCACAGATCATATTTATATATTGCTTATAGGCATATGGAGCTATAAGAATGTAAAAGTGTTCTTTAAAGCCTTGACAAGCTAAAGAGAACTTTGTTTTCTTCTTCAGGTTTTGTTATGCTTTACTTTTTCCGACAACCATAAAAATGATACAAGAAAGAATGAAGACAGAATTACTTGAATTGTTGTTTTAACTTGTATAACGAATAGTGCAAATATAATAAATTGTATTACATACATAGTAAGAAGAAGTAAGAAAATTTAGACTCATTTACTTGCGACAAGAAAATTTTCTGTAATATAAAATATAATATAGAAATGTACGTACATATATGTATCTGCCGATTTAAATGGATTACGAAGGGAGGGATAATTGGAGATGACGATTAAATTAAAATTAAATTGATACAGAAACCTTTTAACAAATTTGGTAGCACTAGCTCTTAAAGCTAAGTATTCATGCCAACGGGCGGACAGTCATTGTGCGCATACTTAATACACACTTTAGTTTATTTTTTTTTTTTTTTACTAATTTTCAATGCAGGTTGCAGGGTATAAAAAATGAAAACACACATGTAGGCAGAGAGAGACACGCATATGTACATTTGAAAGACATAGTAAAAACAGAAGTTTTCCTAACAATTCCAAGCCATTCCTAATAATAATTTCAATTATCTTGCCAACTGTAAAATATAAATTAGTAACAATTTTTTTTTCTTTATCTATGAATTTATATATATATTTTTAAATCTATTAAAATCAAAGTTAAGATAACTATATATTAATATATAAAGAATAATTTTCTTTCTGGACAAGTCACAAGGGAAGCTGCAGGAAATGCTGCTAGATAAAAGATAATCTATAATATTCATACATATATAATATATTCTCTATATATTCTATATATAATTTGAAGAATGTCTTTTATTATTTCGACATTCAAAAATAATTTGTAAGATATATATATATATATATATATATATATATATATATATAAATGTTTTTTGCACTAAGATAAGATATTATCTTAACTTTGAAGATAGTTTAAGAAATATTTTCGCACTTTATCTAAATTATTTTTGTTAAATAATTTTGATGAATTACTGTGAAATATAGTTATGATATTCAACCTATATAATCTTGTGTAGTCTTCTGCCTCTTTCACACTTTTGAGTATAGCTCACAAAATTTATCTGTTAATAGATATTTTTTTTCCGCTATCTCTTGCACGGCCACAAAGCAGGCGGTACAGGTATTTTTATAGTCGATCTGTTACACTTTGCTGACGCTCTGTCTCTGTCTCTTTTTTTTTTCTCTTCTTGCTTTAGTGATGTTTGCGTGTGGTGCTGATGCCGCTGCTGCTAGCGCAGCGCTGCAGTTAGCGGCTGTGCTAGTGCTGCTGCTGTGCTGGTGCTGCTGTTGCTGCTTTAGTTGATGTGCTAGTTGCGCTTAGTCTGCCGCTGTGCGTCGTTGGCGTCGCCTCGATATTATAGTAGCGGTGTGTGTTCTAAATGTCTGTTTTAAGTGTGTTCTAAATTTAGTTGGGTGCCGAAGTTTCGCCGTGAGAGGCGTAATAAATGTCGCTCTTGCCTCCAACGTTGTCGTTGTCGTCGCCGTCACATCGCCGTTGTCAACGCCGTCGATGTTAATTTTTGTGTCTGTTTAATTAAAATATAATTTTTTTTTTTTTATTTAATTTTTTTTTGTATTTTGATAATTTAATTTTTGCGACGCTTACATAACGCACATACATAAAATTAATATAAAATAAAAAAAAAATAAAAAATACAGATAAAAGCTATAGTCGACAATATCGACTTTAATATACCCGGCAACTCTTTAGACAGTTATCATTAATTAACAATTCATTGTTTATACATTTGTTTTGTTAATATATCTGAAAATTGCAAATGTTTCGATGTTACGAAATTAATTCATTAAAACAAAGCTCGTGCGTTTTTTTTTTCTCTGGTTTTTTTTTTTTATTTATTGATATAAACATATATATTATATATATACTAAGATAAGCACATGTATCTGTATGTGTGCGTGAGTATGCATAACATTGAGCATCACGTTCGCCGCTCCGTTATCTTTCACATGCAAAGATACTGAATGATGATGCTGATGATGATAATGATGATGTATTATTCTGATACAGGTGAACATCAATATCTAACAGTGCGAAAAATTCTATAAATTGTTAAAGTAAAAGAACAGCATGTGCTTGCGAGGGCAGATTAATGAGTTCAATTCACAACACACACACACACACACACACACACACACACATACACATAGAAATGTGCGTGCTGTTGTTGTGTTAAAAAAGTGAAAATGAAAATTTAGCTGCAATCTAATTTTAAATATATTAACATTGAAATATATAAACAATTACTTGTAAATTTATATACTATATACTAAATCACAGACAGATATACATATCACACATACACATATTAAATGCTATATTAACGGTATATTAAAGTTACTTTAGTCTGTCTATAGCTTTTTTTCATTACTCATTCATTATTCGGACATTAATTGAATTTCAATTATAAAGATTGAATGCTTGAAAAGTGCTTAAAAAAAACAAAACAAAGAAAGAAAAAAACATTTATCTGTAGTTACAAATCTTTGTTTATGTTCACATTTAGCCGACGACCTTCAATTGAATTTTCTTCCACTTTTTTTTTCACTTTTTCCACGATATGATAAAAATTGTGAGCTTGAAATGCCAACAAAATGTGTTAATCTGCCAAAAGCAAATACACATCGTAGATACAAGTTCATCTATGTATCCATGAGATATATATGTACATTTATATATATATATATATATATATATATATATATACAGATGTTTCAGTGGACATTTTATCTATCGTAGTGCATTTATTTTTTGTTCATAGTGCGTATAAATATATTGTATATTTTATTTTCTCTTAGCATCTAAATGCATTGTATGACTGAACTTTTTCCATATCTATATCCAATGTTTTTTTTATTTTTGTTGTTGTTGTTGCCGTTGAAATTGTGCCAATTATTTTGTTTGGATTTTGGTTAAAATAGAACACAATAAAATTCAAGCCAATTCTCTAGAGACTAAAAACTAGAGAACTATAGACTAGAGCATCAGATAGTGAAACAATTAATAATTATAATTTGTTTTTTTTTTTATACACTTATAAAATGTTGTAGGATTTTTCCCAGGGGTTTTTTCTTCTTTTTTGTATACGTAGACCTGATATACATATATATTTTTTATAAATCTCTTCAAAAATTGTTAGTGTATAAAATTGTTCGATATGGTAAAGATAAAATATAGATAGATATGCTATAGATTCATTCTATATACATTATGTGTGATCTCTTTATTGTTGTGGTTGTCAGTTTCTTGACTCCCAGTCGACCTCATTAACATACATAGAACTATGCTTTGGCCCTTTAACTTGTCGAGCCTCTGCTTTTGCCTCTGCCTCTGCCTCTGCCTCTGCCTCTGTTGCCGTTTCTATTGACTTCTTCAATTTATTTAGCGCCTCAACCGTTAGTCTTTGTCCCCGACAAGCCATTGTTAATTAGGCAGCTCTTCTTAGAAACAACAACTACGCTACGGACAACATAAATGACAACGACATAAATCCAGCATAGAACAGAAGGCAACAACAAAAATAACAACAATAAGATAACATAAAACTTATCATCATTAGCACACCGAACAATTTCATACACTTGTTCATATAGAAATTGAATTTTTTTTTTTTGTCGTTATATTATTCCTATATAATATTGTAGTCCAATTTTGCTTGCATGAGAAAAGAAGAACAATTCATTCGCTTCTTTCTTTTTCCCCCTTTCTCTCTCTCTCTCTCTCTCTCTCTCTCTCTTTGTTTATCTTTCACCTTTCTTTACTGCAAAGAATCACATTGGAAAAGGGCAACATTGGTTTCAATTTATTTTTATTCACTTTCAAATCGGATTTCAACATTCGGCTTATGCTTTGTTGACCCATCGGAATGTTACGTGTATGTTTTTTATATACTCTACTAAAGGTATATTCATTTTTACAGTGAGTTTTGTAATGCACAGTAGCAGGCATTGAAGATAACATTAAGAAAGCATATATACATATGTACATATATATTCCTGATCCGGCATCAATATTATGTAATATTTTCTATGCAAATATATTTCATTGAGTCTTGTAAGAGTATAAAATATTCGTCAACGCCTAGGATACTTTTCAACGTAATGATAAATTTAATTTAAATGCAATTCGATTTTAGTCTTTCGTTTTATACCCTGTACCCATTGAAAGTGAGTGAAAAAGGGTATATTAACTTTGTGCAAATGTGAGTAACAGGCAGAAGGAGGCGTGGCAGACCCCATAAAGTATATATACTCTTACTCCGAAGCAATAGCTGAGTCGATTTGGCCATGCCCGTCTGTTCGTCTGTCTGTTTTAACGCAAAGAACTTCTAAACTATAAGAGCTAGATATACTAAATTTGGTATGTAGGCTTCTGTACAGCGTACTATGATCGAGTTTATTTCAAACTTTTAATGCCACGCCCCATTCGCCCACAATACGTTGAAAAGAATTTGACGCTTCTTATATCTCAGCTTCTACAAACACTAGAGGCTTGTAAATTGGAAGGGAACATTTAAACATCAATATAAAACAGTCCTGTGTTCAAGTCCAAGTGTTCAGTCCAAGTGTTCTGGATTATAAAGCAATTGTAATTAAATACTTAAATAACATTTAATGTCTAAATGATAATTCAATATAACAATACTTCAATTTTTCAATTATTTTTTAAAAATTCCATTAACATTTTTTCATGATAAGCTGAGTAGAACAGATAAAATATATATTTATGTATTTGTTCTATATACGATCCGTAGTTTTTGTTTGTGTTTATCGTTCATATCAGTTGTGAAAATGATTCCTTCTTTTTTTTACCCTGTACCCATTAAAAATGGGTAAAAAAAAAATGGGGTATTTTACTGTCGGGTGCAGACGACTGTAGCGTTCCCTACTTGTCTTATATATACTAATACGTACTACGTACGTATAGTGACTAGAGTACGTAGAAAACATCTTCGGCCTTCTGTTCAATGCTTTGCACAATTGTTTTAACTGCAGCAATTAGTGAATAATACTACAGTCAGAATTAGGAATAACAATAAGTTAACACTTGAAATGCCTCATTCAGGGAACAGTCAGAGACAGACAACCAGTCACCGCCACCCGTCTCATCTTCCGACCTTTTTTTTTTACATTTAGCGCAGTAAGTTGCGAAAATATTTGTTTAAGTGAAACAGAAAGCGACGCAGATGAATTTTAAAAAAATAATAAAAAATGTGAATACGAATACGAATGTGAACGCGAATATATAAGTATAGCTATAAAAGAAGTCAAAAAATGACAGTCAAGTTTGCTCGACTGTTAGATATCCGGTAACATAACTATATTATTTATATTGTATGCTCTACAGGGAATACCGGGCATCTTAGAGTCGATCACATTCGAATTTCATTTATTATGACAAAAATCCATATGACAGTTGTAGCTCAATGTTTAGACAGTTCACTAAAGAATCACAGCTCTTCATTCAGATTAAAAATTAAATTATGCATAAACATTTTTTCCAATAAAATAATTTATGTATATGGAAGTGCAGCTTTATGGTTGGGGGGAGGGGGGAACCAATAACAAAGCCTAATGCGAGTTTAGGTAATCATTAAATCTATATTTGCTAATTTGAAGATTCGTAAATTGATACAGAGATTGCACTATATATAGCTCAGGGACACGATTTCTACTATAGCAAAATATTTTAATTTATTTTTATACACTTGCAAAGGATTGCCACTGGTCAGGAGTTGTAATATACCCTATAATATATATATGATTGATCAGCATTGGTAGTTTGCGTTTATTTGCTTATTTCAAGCTACCTTAGTTACCTTAGTCTCTTTCCCATAAATATTACTTTCTTAACTTGCTGAATATTAATTTGATTTCTTTGTTTTTTTTTTTTTTATTTTTTGAAAATTATTTTCTAATTATATTTGATTACTGAGTATCTTAAATTTGAGCAAATGTATTGCTCTACTGTAACTATCTTACTTGTTTTTATCTGGCTTTTATCCGCCTGGTAATAATTTATGTTATTTGATTTTTAAGCTCGAACAAAACCTCAGTCGGTCCCCAGTTTCATCTTCGGCCTCATCTTTCATAATTGCAGGTTTCACTGTGCATTGCCAGTGCCAGTGCCAGTGCCCTTTGGAGCGTCTTTTGCGCCTTTAGCCTTTGCTTGGAGATTGGAGAGGAGCACTTGGGCTGGTTTCTCAACTTATATTAAGTGCCTTTGGTTAGAGCTAGGGCCAAGACTAAGGCTAAGGCTCTTTTTGTCGTGCATGTTTTGATACCCTTGCAAAGATATATTTCATTTTAACAGTACTTTGTAAGTCATAGAAATATGCGTGGCATAAATAATTGATTTCAAATCTATAGATCATAAAACTGTGAATAATTTTTTTTGATTGTTTCAAATTTACAGGAAATTTAATTTTACTAATGATAAATGACACTATTATATGTATGATATATTTCCTATAGAAACTACAATTGCTTAAATTATATGCACATCATTTAAGCTAGTAGAGAGTATAAAGTCTTCGGTGTTTCGTAGATAAGTTTTTTGTTGAGGTTTGAGGTTAGGGCCGTTCATTAATTGCAATTTTTTTTTTTTTTTGTTGCCCTGACACACTCGAGTTCAAGTTGCACTTTAGTGACTTGGCACGTGACTTATCAACGTTTTCTGGACAAATTCAACTGTTTAAAACAAGCTGATGCTTCACTTCCTCTGTGATTAGGCGTATCCGAAATTCAAATCCAAATCCATATCCGAATGTAAGAATCAAGTAATCAGTAGGCCGAATATGTTTATACACTGCTTAAAATGTAGCAAATTTTATTTTGTTTAAATAATGATTATAGGGTATACGCTAGTCATATTAATATTAACATCATCGACAACAGCGAAAAGCAGCGGCAACATACAAAAGTAACAAGCAGCACGATGAAGAAGAAGAAGAAGAAGAAGAAGAGTAACAAGAAGCTTCTTTATCTATGTTTATTCTTCTGCTTTGGCTTCCTTCTGCTTCATTGCTTTACCAATGCTTTCTCTCTCTCTCTCTCTCTCTCTCTCTTACTCTTTCTCTCCTTGTCTTTTCCATTATGCACTTGCCCGGCGTTCTACTTTTGTAGTTCGGCTCTCCACTTGCTTCTTGGGCCATTTGCAGTGTGCCGAGCAATGTGAATGTTGAATGAACATAAATGCACAAATCAACCAGAAAAATAAAAATAAAACTAAAAAAAAAAACAAAAAAAAAAGCAAAACTCTCTCAATATCAAATTAAAATTGAAAATCGAAAATCAATAATAAAAAATAAAAAAAATTAAATTGATTTTCATATCGCGGGAATCGAACGACAGACGTCGAATGTCGAACGTCGAACGACGTCGGACAACGGACAACGGACATTAAAAATTGAAAATTGGAAATTGATTGTTAATCGAATTCTTTGCAATTTATAAACAACAAGAACAACAACAAAAGAAACATGAATCATTTGCGAGGGCGAAAATTTAAATTGGGCGGCAAAGATAATGCTGATAATGCTGAGATACCAGCAACTGGCAACAGCAACAGCAACGAGAACAATAACACCATCAATAATAACAACAACAACAACAACAACAGTAGTAATAATAACAATAACAACAATGGCAGCACAGGCAAAGGATTTCTTACACGTATCAAACGATACTCGGACTTCGGTAAACTAAGTCGCCATCATTTGGGCAACATTACATTGCCCGGTGGCAGAGGAAGAGTTGGCAAGGATCTATCTGGTTCACCAAATAAAATGGCCACCGGTGTCTATAATATGACTGGCAACAACTCTGAGGATCATCGCCTAGAAATTGGTGCTCCTGTATTAATATCAACTACAACACTTGACACGGATCGCTTTGGGGTGACTGAGGCGCGTCTTAAACAGATTGGCGGAGGCATTGCACAGACATCGCCCATGGTCCGTACATTGACACCGCGAAGTTCCGATGGCGAAGAATTTGTCGATTGCTGTAGCACGCCACAAGTTGAAACCGCCGAGGCAACATCCTGCATACAAATTGAAAAGGGAACAAATGCAGTTGCAGATCTAAATGCTGATGCTGATGCTGATGCAGATGCTGATGCTGAATCTGAAAACTATGCAACACCCACACATCATTCAAATGATTTGGATTTGGATATACCATTGCCACCGTTGCCATTGAACGGTGCGCCCCCTGTTAAGCCTAAAACGCGACGACCACGCATACCACGGCAACAGCAATCACAATCCGTACTAAATCTTCATCGATCTGAGCTCAAGGTCTTACTGTATAAGTCGCCATCGATGACATTAGATATGAATATGACAGCACCTCCACAACTCGGAAGCAATCTACCAGAATTGCCAATATTGTATGGCGACAGTGAATGGAGTATAGCTGAAAGTGAGAATAAGGAAAATCTTGAAAAGTCAATACCAAATATAAAGGAGAATGCAGCCTTAGCTGAGATAATTGCTGATCCTATAGCTATAGATGCAGTTTTGGAGAAAAAGGAATGCTTCAAGAGTGTCGATTCATTTCAGCTGCCAACATACAAGCAGAGCTCAAAGCAGAGTCTCGCTAGCTGTATCAGCAGTCGCAGCCATTGTCATAGTCGTAGTAGAAGTCGAAGCCGTAGCCGTAGCCGTAGCCGCAGTCGCAGTCAGCTGAGCGATAATGAGGATGAGTTTGATTATAATCTCAAATCTGTTAGTTATCAGAGTCTTAATGCGCAGAATCTATTTGTATCCATTGACGAGCTGCAGGAAATAACCCGACAGATCAATGAGACGGAAAGTTTTAATCGTGAAATCGATTTGGAATATTGCAATCATCGGGATCAGCTACGTCCCAATGAGCGTCGCATAACTTTGCTTAAGAACAAAAATCAACGTCTGATTAATTTTAATCATAATAAGGAGAAACTACGCAAGGGCTGGCATGGTATGAAACATTGGCTAGGCGAAGAGAGCAACAAGCTCAGGGAAGTCGTACGCCAGCAGACGCCACTCAAGCGTATGGCACAATCCAAAACGAATCTCAATCAATCCGTTGGCAACACTAGTCGACTATCAATGTCACCGGATCGAAGTCGAACAGATCGCGATATGACTGCTAGCTGTGAAGATGTTACCGAACGTACAGAATATGATCCATCTACTATGTCGCAGCATCCAAGCGAAGAGAATCTTTCGCCTGATGTCAAACGCTTCAAAGATGAGGTATTGCCAGACAAAGGCAGACAAGCATTGTTTGGTCTAAGATTCTATACATAGACATATACATATATAAATCCTAATCTAATAATATGACAATTATTAAGTTTTTCTTTTTGTTTTTCTCTCTTTAATAGGGACAAAATGGCTTCGAGGAGCTACGGCGTTACGTAAAACAGGGCGGAGACTTTAGCAAGGAGCTCATTTTTATCCTGCAAGAACGGTAAGTTTACAAAACAAAAAAAAAAAAAAAAATTCCTATAAAAGTTTCTATGAGAGATCCTATAAGATTCTTATCTATGAGACTTGAGGTAGTAGTAAAATAAATATATTAACAAATTTTATCTAAATAATTTTAAAATAAATAAAAAGAGTTTAGGTTGAAACTGATAGAGAACATTTTAATATTATATATAAATACGAATTTCAGTAATACTAGGATGTAGTCTAAAAAGGAAGGTTTTATCATATAGAAAAAATGTTTGACATATTATTGTTTTTTTTTTTTTTTACTTACCAAGTGCCGACTCGGAGCTGATCTATTCCAAGTCACTTTCGAAGTTGGCCAATAAACTAAATAAAGCTGGACGGGAAATACCTGGCAGTGTGGCAGACGCCTGGCGTGGTGTGGCTACTGAGATGGAAAGTCGCAGCGACATTCATCGCCAGCTAGCGGTCTCATTGAGCGATGAGCTGGTAAAGCCGCTCAAGACGGTCGTCGATAGTCATCACAAGACACGCAAAGCGGTAAGTAATTCTCTTTTCCCACAAAAAGCCTTTCGGGTAAGAGTTGTATTTCTGTCTTTTCTTTTGAGTAGGTCGAAAGCAATGTAGATAAAGCAGCACGTGTCCTGAGTGAATGGCGTGTTAGTGAGGCTAAAGCAAAGAAGGCATCCCATACAGCTGCCAGAGAAAATGAGAAGCTACAGGATGCAATGCTGGATGTGCGCATACAAAAATCACCATCAATAGCGCTATTACATCAAGGACCCAATAAACAAGCTGCCGAAAAGGAACTTAAATCCGCCGAAAAGGATTGCGTCAAATTGGACAACAAACGCAAGAAAGCCGAGGAGGCCGTGAAGCGCGCTGATGTTGAATATTATACGCTATGTGTGCGTGCTGAGCGTGCACGTGTTGACTGGGAAATGGCGGTATTACGAGGCTCATCGCAATTGCAGAACAGTGAACAGCAGCGTTTGGCCAAAATGCATAATTTTGTGCAGCAATATGTGAATCTTATTTCAGATATTAATCCCATTTTGGGAGGACTGACGAATAGTCTACAGCTACAGCTGGAAGCATGCAATGTGGCCAAAGATTTACAAGTTGTGCGCAATATTCGTCGCAATTCCGAAGGACCCAGCGAACAATTATTACCGGATTTCTATTGTGAGCATACAACGCTGGCCATGAATCGTGAACGTCGCAAACATTCGCTGATTAAATTGTTACAACTGGTGAAGACCGATCTGGAACGAGAGCGTCGATCCAGAGATGGTTTACGTGGTCTATCGCAGTCAATCAATAATCAGGATCATCAAAATATTACGGACAAGCTTTACCATGTAAGTAATTTAGCTGCAATATTCAACATTTATCGATAGTAAAATTTTCGAATTTCGATAATATAGATTCGATCAATGTTGACGTATCTGGAAGGTGCACGTCTGAAGTTGCATTCAGCACTGCTAGAATTGGATCACAAGCCACGTACTACACATCCACTGGCACAACATATACAGGTTTGATATTTACTTATAAATATTACGATCCCGGATTAATCTAATTCCGTTTTCTTTTATAGATCACACGTGATCGTACTGGTCTACAGCAGAGCATCCTTAAGGTGCCAAACTGGCTAAAAAATAATGATGCCAAGGCACAACATTTGACAACATTGCTGTCGGGAAACGATGTCAGCAATTCCACAACTGTCGATGATGATGAACCGGATAACTATTCGCAATATCAGAGTCAGACGAATAGTTCGTGTGCCAATATTAGTGTCGCTGCAGCGGCAACATCATCGCTGTTAAAGCATTTCAATCGCAGTAAAAGCAATATTGAAACATTTACCAGCCAACCAAAGATTATATCGACGACCAATGCATCGTTGGCGGCGACAACAATAACAACAAATACAAATACAAATACAAATACAAGCGCATTGACAACAGCATCGATAAAATCGAGAACAATTAGCAGTGATCGTGGTCGTGCCGATGGAGGTTCTAATCAGCAGGACTCTGATTTTGATGAGTTTAGTTCGCAGGACGAAGATGATATTGATCCACAACAACAACAAAAACAACTGCAACATATACATCAGATACGACAACAACAGCAGCAGCAGAATTTATATCAAAATACACAAGAAGTGCAGAGTTCAGCGACATTGAATTCCTCGCCAACAAGTACGAACAATAGCTCCAAGGATGGCGTTCACAGTCAGGTGCTTGGCCGCTGCAAGGCACTCTACAGCTATACACCAAAGCTCTACGACGAGCTGGAACTGAGTCCAGGCGATGTCATTGAGATTCATGCCAAACAGGACGATGGCTGGTGGTTGGGCGCCTTGCGCAATCAAATTGGCATCTTCCCTGCCACCTATGTGGAGGAGTGTGTCTGAGGCATCTTTAATTGTACTATATATAGAATATAAGCAACAACTAAGCCAATAATAATCAATAATGTTTAAGACGTTTCGTCAATAATATCAGAGTCTTCTTCTTCTATTAAATCTTATATATAAGTTATTTCTTTCTGTGTACTTACGACTTTTCTACATATAAGTTTTACATCCCAAATATCTGCCAAAAAAAAGAAATGACCAATGTGTAAAACAGAACTTAGGGCTGAAAATTGAACAAGAAAAAAAATAATAATCGTTGGCATGCCGAAGTTTTTATACACTTGTGCAAGCCTAAATTACAATATTTATACATTTTTGACTGATCTTTCGTATAGTGACTATATATATTAGTAGTCCGATTTTAAATAAATATTGCTGCTATATATAGTCATTATTATTTATAAAAATTAAGACCGATTGTTGCTATACACAAATATGTAATACAATACAACGATTTGGCAAGTTTCAGACGGATAGACATTTCCATACAAAAACTACATTTTTTAACCGATACTGCCCATGACAGCTATATGATATAGTTGTAGGTTTTGAACACAATTTTTGTTTGCATATAAAAAAAGAAAGTTATTTATACAAAATTTCAATTTTCGACCGTATGTTCTGCTATGTTTATTATATGTTATAGTGACACAATATGGCAAAGTCCGGCCTGCATATATGTATGTATATGTAGCGTGCAGTAAAAAATTACGTAAGGAAAACCAAGAGAAACTATTATAAAATTGGCATATTGTTAATCCAAATTTCAGATATAGTCTTAAGTATGCAAGGAAATATGTAAATCTTCGGATTACCGAAACTAACTAATCTTTAATGATCATTAAAATGACTTTAATTATAGCGCTCAGTTTTTTTTTTGTCTTGTTTTTTTTTTTTTTTTTTGACTCTTTTGAATAAATATAATTAAAAATTCGTATTAAATTCATTTACATAATAGAACAGTTATATCTATATACATACATATAGTATATATAGTATATAATATATATATAGCAAGTTTTAGCACAGTTTCGCATGGCTTTACAATTATATTGTTATTTCCATTTATTTTACACCAACACTAAAGTTGAAGAAGATTCATTATGTCTCAGAGTTGATGTCAACTTTGTATTTTTTTTTTTTATAGAGTTTCAAGAATTTAACAAAAATGAATAATTTAACAAATAAGGAAAGCTAGATTTGTCGCACACGCGCGACTATAATATACCCTGTAACCCTTAAATATAAGATCTAATATTTGATCTTCACAGAATACAATGTAAAATCGCTAGTTAGATATTTAAAAAAACAAAAATAAATATTTGATTATAAATTTGAATATTAATATATTTGAAACTTAAAAACCGAACAGCCAAAATGTTATCAATTTTTATAAAATTCATTGATGTAATTGATCGATATTAATTTTGTAGTATTTTCTTTTTTTTCTCACTTTTTCAACACTAAGCATAACATAGCCAAAGAGAGCTTGCTTTACGCGATATTCACTTCACACACTATTCTAAAACTTTATTTTTAGAGCTGTCCGATTCAAGATTAGACTGGGCCGCAGAGTGTGGCATACTAAGTTTAACTTCATTAAACAAAAAAAAAAGTGTACAAATTTGTTGCTATTATTTCATCTAGTAATTTCGTTAATATCAGACATCGGATCAATAAAATTTTTTTTTTTTAAGATTTCAAATAATTCTCAAGTCTTACTTGACATTCTTAACATATTTATGGGGAGAATATCTAATGTCAGCTAAAATAAATAAATATTAATAAAAATGTAGCTGACATTATTAATGGATATTAATTTAGGATGGAAATAATGGAAAGATCTTAGGGTTTTATATTATATATGTATATACATACTACATACATAGGTAGTATATACATATATACGATGGAGAAAACGTAGAAAATTTAAATTCATACATAGTAAATTCTCAAGCAGAGCTTAACAGATCTTGGCAAAAAGCACCATGAACCAGACCCAAATCATGTTCTTCAGGCCTATCAGGTTCTTCAGGTCAAGTTGTTGAATTGCGTTGTCGCTGTAACTGGAACTGAAGTTGCATTTGTTGCACTTGTTGCAGTGGGGACAGCAGTATTAACATTGGGGACACTGCTGACATTTGGGACACTGTTGACATTGGGGACACTGTTGGCATTTGGGACACTGTTGTTGACACTTTCTAGACAACGTAAATTTTGATACATTTGAATGTAATAAGATTGCAACTGTTTCTGATAGCTAAGAACTTTATCTTTTTCAGCGCACCATTGACGCTTCTCCAATTCAAGATTAATACGAAAATCATCAAGTTTTTCACGTAATTTAGCTATATCCTCAGCATAAGTTGTCGACTCTTCAATTAGTGTATCAAGTGTCTGTTGTGGTTGAATTTGTTTCAATTTTAATCGCTCCATAATGACATCCAATTGTTCTGGACCCGTTAAAGGAGCAACAGTTCGTTGTATACTAGTCGTTGTATCCCTGTGTATTGTATATTTGCGTGTCTTCTGACATATCTCATTGAGATTATCAAGCTGCTGTTTTAGACGCCTATAACGTCCGCAACTGGCTCTGCGCCATATTCATGGGCTATGGCTTGATCGGAGAGTTCCTTACTAGTAGCTTGGACAATTAATTGGTCAGTGCATCAATAATTTTATCCTTTTGTACAATGATCTTGTTCAGTTGCTGCATTTGATATTCTCTTTTTTTGTCAGCTTCTGCTTTGGCATTCTCCTTTAACTTGTCTTCTCTTTTAATCTTTTGCTCTATCTGCTGTTGCTGTTGCTGCTTTGGTTGACTTTGGCATGTGATAGTTTTACAGTTATTGTTACTGCTACTGTTGCTGTTGCTGTTAATGTTGCTACTGTTGTTCTTGTTGCTCATATTATTGCTGTGCCTTAGCGCAACAATTGTTTGATCCTTCATGCTAATTTCCAGCTGAAAGAAGATATTTCTTAACGTCAGCTACAACTTCTCTCTCTCTCTGCTCTCCCAGTCTCTCCAATCACACTGCGTTCCTTAAGTTGTGTCTTGAGTAATGCAATCTCACCATTGCGTTACTCAAACCTTCCATTCGCTATCCTCCAGCTGCAGACGCAGTGCAGCCATTGTCTGATGCGCATTGTTAAGTTGTTGATTAAGCTCAAAGGCGGAACACTGCAGCTGTTGTTCGGAAGTCTTGAGACTCTCATTGTTGCATCGGGTGACATCAAGTTGTTGCTGCAACTTTTGAAATTGTTCGCTGCGGCGTAGCTTTTGCTGCT
Organism: Zaprionus obscuricornis; assembly: GCA_037044475.1. Lineage (NCBI taxonomy): Eukaryota > Metazoa > Arthropoda > Insecta > Diptera > Drosophilidae > Zaprionus > Zaprionus obscuricornis. The sequence continues at coordinate 25,345 of JBAMBR010002641.1, forward strand.
TCAGCTGAAACTGTTGCAGTGCTAAAAGTTGTTCCATTTTCTTAAATTTTAGCTGATATTCGCGTTCCTGACTCTCATAGAAGAGTTTTAGCCGTTGTTTCTCATACTCCCAATAAACATCCTTTTCCTATGGTAGAAAAAGAGAAGGATGAGAAAAATTTCCCTATTAAGGTTTTAATAAACTTTTTCTAATTACTTTCTCATTGTGTTCCATGGCCTGTCGCATATATGAAAGTTCCGAGTCACGATCCTTGAGCGCTGCCTCCAGCTCCGATATGCCAGAGTCTGACGGTGAAGGCGTCAAATCGCTGCCAGTTGCTGCAGCGCTGCCTTTGCTATAAATAGATAAACTCAATTGTCAATTGTTACTCTTCCTTTTTCTTTTCCGTTTCCACTGAGCTGAGTTTACCTGCTGGCACCATCGGGTCTTTCATTAAGACCATTGAGACATTCCAGACCATAGCCAAGGGTCAAACCTAAAACATCATCATTGTTGCTACGCTGCACAACGCGTTGACCACGCAGACGACGAGCTGCCAGATGACGAAGATCCGTTGTGCCTGTCAAGAAAAAAGCGAAAATATGTTTTATTGCGGGAAATAGGAAATTTTGGGTTTACTTACTTCCAATTTGTGTGTTGTGCAGTTCATAGGGGCAAGGAACGGGTAGATCCGTAGCCATTATGCTCATCCAGTAGAACTTGCTGCTGTTGTAACTGTTGTTGAAGAAGAAGAGAAGCATTACTGTGAAGGCTTAACGCAGGCAAAGCAATGAAAGAAGCTTTGAAAGCTCCATTACATGTAAAGACTCTACATTTTGTCTACACACATTAAGCCTCTCTCTCTCCCTCTCTCTCATTTGCAATATTATGCTAGAAGCACAGCTATCGTTCACATTGTACTCTACATAGTGTACAGTGTGCACAGTGTGTATCAAGTAATCTTTTCTTAGCAGTTAGCCATGAGCACGTAGAGAACATGCGCACAACAAGTGCATGAATTTGCGAATTGTTGCGATTGATATTAGAATATGAATAGAAAACATATATGTATATATATATATATATATATATATATATATTGAAAATAAATAATTAATAATCATGAAAAATGCATTAATTTTTTATTATATTATTAAAATCAATTTTTTTAAAGCTTTCAAATTCGATTTCTTAAGAAGTTTAAAGGGTGGGGCAAACAGATATGATGCAAAAAAAAAAAAAAAAATCATATATGTATCTCATATAGACACGGATATACGAACAGATACACTATTGATGTATATATTGTATAAGTGTGTCAAAAGATACAACAATAAAATAATAATAATAGCAATAACAATAATAATAATACGAAAACTGCTGCAAAGCATTTTGATATATTAATATTTATTTATCACTTGACAGTTTTTTCATTTAAATGCAATCAAAATGCATTTCAAATTTTCCAGTTTCCAGATATCAGTTTTGATTTCGATGTTTGGCTTTATAATTTTGTAACAAAAATTCCTAACAAAAAAAAAATTGTACTTTTGGCCCATCGCGCGATTGCAAAAGCGTTAAAAAAAAAAAAAAACAGAAACCGAGAGAAGCAAACATTTCTTTCTCTTTTTTTCTTTCTGTTTGTTGTATGTTGTGCATGCAGTATGTGACGTCACAGTAAATACAATTAAAAGGGGCGACTAATTTATTTATCATGGCCCATCAACACACATAACCTTTATGAGCATTAACCGACACACAGCATGCGACGAAACTTTCAACACGTAAAACCTCAAAGCAAAACTCTTGAAACGCAATTCATAAAAAAAAAAAAACAGAAAAAAAACAGAAAAAAAAAACCTGATTGACATTTCGATGGAGAAAAACTGTTGCCCTACCTCACACATTCTACGGGTGTGACCAGTTGTAGTTACCACTCTCCCCGCACTCTCCTGTCTCCCCCCTCTCCATTCCCTCTAGTAACAGCTCCCAACAGTCTCAGGCATCGAACATCGATTGCTGCAAAGTAGCCCACAACATAATCGACGTTGACCTTGATGCCTTGATGCTGAAAGTCTTCCGTCCATTGTCTATGTGATCTATGAAATGGAATGAAATGAAACGAAATCAAATCAAATGAAATGAAATGAAATGAGAGTGGGCCAAATTGTTTGAGCTATAACCATAAAAAGTAGTTTAACTCCAATAACCGATACTCGAATGTAAATGCTTCATTTTGCCAATTTGATTACCGTTCAATTTCCTTGTGAATGTAACTGCTGTTGCTGTCGCTGCTGTTGTCGCTGCTGTTGTTGCTGTTGCTACTATTGCTGATGTTGCTACTAAATGCGCATGTGTGGCCCAAGATATATTATCTGCTGCCGTTTGATGCTCTTGCGTCTTTTGTTTGTTTGCATATAAATAAGTCTTTGAGCTTAGTGCCAAGTTTATGCCAACACAGCAGCAATAACAACTAACAACTTATAGCAACAACAGCAACAGCAGCAAAAGCAACAGCAAAACAACAGTAATAATAACAATAACAATCTGTCGACGTACATGTATATGTTTATGTATATATATATATATATATATATACAACTGATCAGCATACATATAACGCAGCCGTGAGCTATTTAACGTCCGCTGCAACTTGCAACATCCTCACGTTGCTGCTGTTGCTGCTGCTGCTGCTGCTTCATTCTCAGCAATATTCTTTTCATTGTTGTTGCCTGTCGTTTGCCCAGCAACATTTAAGTCTATAAAGCATTTAATTTACTGTACATGCAATATATAAACATATATGTATATATATAGCATGTCAAAGTCAATGGAAGAGAATTACTTGAAGATTATATCACTCTGTGAATTCTAGCTGCTAATTATGGCTAAAGACACAAAGCAAAAGACACGTTATATAACTGGCATATACATAACTAGCATAACATATAGCCAATTATCAAATGATTGTATAACAATCACACACACATACACACACACAGACACACAATTGCACACAGATACACACAATGAAACTCATGTAACAAGGATTCAAACAACAATTGAGAAATTTTTATTCTATTACTAGAATTATAGAATTGCCTATTGTTTTATCTATTAAAATTTAGAAATATTTTAGCTTTTAATTTCGGCGACATTTTCCGGACTTCTTATGTTATTCTTGCCAAAACTTTATTATGAGTTATAGATATGAAATAATGCTTACAATCTCCTATGTTTAAACATAATATCAACATTTTCTGTATGCCTTCTTTCTTAGGTTGCTAAACATTTCTCCGACTATATTGTATAAAAATATTTATAAAAATTTCTCAATTGTTGTTTGAATCCTTGTTACATGAGTTTCATTGTGTGTATCTGTGTGCAATTGTGTGTCTGTGTGTGTGTATGTGTGTGTGATTGTTATACAATCATTTGATAATTGGCTATATGTTATGCTAGTTATATATATGCCAGTTATATAACGTGTCTTTTGCTTTGTGTCTTTAGCCATAATTAGCAGCTAGAATTCACAGAGTGATATAATCTTCAAGTAATTCTCTTCCATTGACTTTGACATGCTATATATATACATATATGTTTATATATTGCATGTACAGTAAATTAAATGCTTTATAGACTTAAATGTTGCTGGGCAAACGACAGGCAACAACAATGAAAAGAATATTGCTGAGAATGAAGCAGCAGCAGCAGCAGCAACAGCAGCAACGTGAGGATGTTGCAAGTTGCAGCGGACGTTTAAATAGCTCACGGCTGCAATTGTTATATGTATGCTGATCAGTTGTATATATATATATATATATATATATATACATAAACATATACATGTACGTCGACAGATTGTTATTGTTATTATTACTGTTGTTTTGCTGTTGCTTTTGCTGCTGTTGCTGTTGTTGCTATAAGTTGTTAGTTGTTATTGCTGCTGTGTTGGCATAAACTTGGCACTAAGCTCAAAGACTTATTTATATGCAAACAAACAAAAGACGCAAGAGCATCAAACGGCAGCAGATAATATATCTTGGGCCACACATGCGCATTTAGTAGCAACATCAGCAATAGTAGCAACAGCAACAACAGCAGCAACAACAGCAGCGACAGCAACAGCAGTTACATTCACAAGGAAATTGAACGGTAATCAAATTGGCAAAATGAAGCATTTACATTCGAGTATCGGTTATTGGGTTTTAGGGGGGGAAGAGGGAGTCTATTGTGGCAATGGCAACATCTATGCACACACAAACACACGCACACACAGTCAGGCACACACATAGAGATGTATTTTACTGATTGTTTATTTAAGCTTTGGCAAAAAAAAAAAAAAAAAAACAACGGTCAGCGGTTGTCTTTATGCTCGTTGCGCCAGATACAAATAAACAAAGTTAAGCGTGACTAATGCTTGACCGAGCCCCAAGACGACAGCAACAACAGCAAAGACAACGACAACAGCAAATACAACGACAACAGCAACAGCAACGACAGCAGCAACGTGGGAAAGTTAAAGTTAAGCTCGCCCACGTCTGGCACTGATCTTTGGCTAGGATTTTACAGCAATTGGGCAGCCAGCAGGCTACCAGGCAGGCAGGCAGGCAGGCAGCAAGCTGGCAAGCAATTCTTGTACTACTGGCAATGTGGCAGTGAAAGCGCTCAGTGTTGCATGTACCACGGCTGCTGCCTGTGCTCCGCATTTGTTATTTTCGCTTTTGTGCCAAATCAAGCGTTGCTCATTTAATTGCCACACAGCGTCGAGTCCATGCCCGGATATTGAGCTGCTGCTCTTAATGTTGCTGCTGCTGTTGCTGTTGCTGTTGCTGCTGCTGCTGATGTTGTTGTTGTTGTTATCAGTGTTGTTATTTCTCCTGCTCAGCTTAGCTTAACTCTGCACTGCTTGTCTGTCTTCTTTTGTTTTTCTTTTTTTGGTTTTTACGAATTGGCCATGAAATTGACCGAAACTTGATTTGCATGTACATCGCAACTGTCATAGTTGCCATTAGCAGCAGCAGCAACAGCAACAACAACATTAACAGTAACAGCAACAACAACAACAGCAACATTTAAACGTTGTCTTCCTGCGCTTGAAGCATAAATTTCAAATACAATTTTATTTTTATTTTATTTTATTTTTTTTTTGTTTTTTGGTCGAAAATAGTTTGTCGGATCAGAGACCGGAGACTGCTTTAGCTTTTGTCATGGGCAAAAAGAATTTTTTTTTTATTTATTTTATTTTTTTTTTTTTGGGAAACATTACGCCAACGCATTTTGCAACAATTTAAGGTCAATTTTTGTTTTGTTCACAATAACAGCAGCAGTAGCAGCAGCAGCATTACGTTAAAAAACAATCATGTAAGGAAATGATATTAACTTGAATATCGTCTCATTTTACACTTTGATTTTATCTTAATGTTCAAGTCCGTTAAGAAATCCGGTTGAAATTTACAGCACTTGAATTTAGTAATTACTGAATTCATTTTAGCCAAGTTTTAAACAAATCGAACAACTATATAATATCAGCTAATAAAGCAACTACAATTTTATTTTATTTATTTTTTTTTTTTTTCTATTTCGTTAGTGTATAAAAATCTTCGATGTCTTTGCCGTAGATAAATTTGATTTTGTTTCTAATTTTTTTTTTGTATGTTTCTTGCTTTCAAGTGTTTTGAATTTTCTAGTACGTGGGTGGCTACTGGGTATCCAACAGTCGAGCAGCACACTCGACATTTTTATTTTTATATGGCAATTCTCAAAATAAAATAAAAAAAAAAAAATATTTTTATTTCCAGAAATATCAAAAAAAAAAAAAAAAATAAAAAAATATAGATAAAAAATAAAATTGATATTTTGAACGAGATTTTGAGCATGAATTTATTTTTATTTGCAAGTTGAGCTTAAACTACTTTTTATGGTTATAGCTCAAACAATTTGGCCCACTCTCATTTCATTTCATTTCATTTGATTTGATTTCGTTTCATTTCATTCCATTTCATAGATCACATAGACAATGGACGGAAGACTTTCAGCATCAAGGCATCAAGGTCAACGTCGATTATGTTGTGGGCTACTTTGCAGCAATCGATGTTCGATGCCTGAGACTGTTGGGAGCTGTTACTAGAGGGAATGGAGAGGGGGGAGACAGGAGAGTGCGGGGAGAGTGGTAACTACAACTGGTCACACCCGTAGAATGTGTGAGGTAGGGCAACAGTTTTTCTCCATCGAAATGTCAATCAGGTTTTTTTTTTCTGTTTTTTTTCTGTTTTTTTTTTTTTATGAATTGCGTTTCAAGAGTTTTGCTTTGAGGTTTTACGTGTTGAAAGTTTCGTCGCATGCTGTGTGTCGGTTAATGCTCATAAAGGTTATGTGTGTTGATGGGCCATGATAAATAAATTAGTCGCCCCTTTTAATTGTATTTACTGTGACGTCACATACTGCATGCACAACATACAACAAACAGAAAGAAAAAAAGAGAAAGAAATGTTTGCTTCTCTCGGTTTCTGTTTTTTTTTTTTTTTAACGCTTTTGCAATCGCGCGATGGGCCAAAAGTACAATTTTTTTTTTGTTAGGAATTTTTGTTACAAAATTATAAAGCCAAACATCGAAATCAAAACTGATATCTGGAAACTGGAAAATTTGAAATGCATTTTGATTGCATTTAAATGAAAAAACTGTCAAGTGATAAATAAATATTAATATATCAAAATGCTTTGCAGCAGTTTTCGTATTATTATTATTGTTATTGTTATTATTATTATTTTTTTTATTGTTGTATCTTTTGACACACTTATACAATATTTACATCAATAGTGTATCTGTTCGTATATCCGTGTCTATATGAGATACATATATGATTTTTTTTTTTTTTTTTTGCATCATATCTGTTTGCCCCACCCTTTAAACTTCTTAAGAAATCGAATTTGAAAGCTTTAAAAAAATTGATTTTAATAATATAATAAAAAATTAATGCATTTTTCATGATTATTAATTATTTATTTTCAATATATATATATATATATATATATATATATACATATATGTTTTCTATTCATATTCTAATATCAATCGCAACAATTCGCAAATTCATGCACTTGTTGTGCGCATGTTCTCTACGTGCTCATGGCTAACTGCTAAGAAAAGATTACTTGATACACACTGTGCACACTGTACACTATGTAGAGTACAATGTGAACGATAGCTGTGCTTCTAGCATAATATTAGCAAATGAGAGAGAGGGAGAGAGAGAGGCTTAATGTGTGTAGAGTACAACAATGTAGAGCTCTTTTACACTGTGAATGGCAGCTTTCAAAGCTTCTTTCATTGCTTTGCCTGCGTTAAGCCTTCACAGTAATGCTTCTCTTCTTCTTCTTTCAATCGTGAGCGCTGCCGCCTTAGCATAATATTGGCAAATATTGAATGAGAGACTTTTGACCATTAATACAGTGTAGAATTCTCTCACAGTGAACGAGAGTTCGTGAAGCTTCTCATTGCGTTGCCACAGCGCAATGTGAGCTAAGCCTTCACAGCAATGCTTCTCTTTTTCATCTTCTTTCAATCGTGAGCGCAGCCGCCTTTGCATAACATAAGCAGCTGAGCGTTAAAGAGAGCATAACGATTAATTATTTGCTATGCTTGCTCAAAGAGCAGAGAGCAGAGAGCGTCAAATAGTATAAAACGAAATGCAGCAGCGCAGCGAGAGTTAGTTTAGTTTTAACAGTTGTTGCGGTGCGTTGCTTTATTTTATTTTTTTTTGTGAAGATGCAGATCGAGAAGCATAATTATAATCAGTACCATTAGCGTACATATAATGAGGTATAACAATTTGTGAAAATAATGGATGCTGTGTTAAAAACAAAATAATAAAAAAAAATAACAAAACAAAACAGAAAATCATTACAATGTCTAAATGAAAAAAAAAATATAAAATTTATCTATTTATAGTCAAAGTTGCAACTCCTGACGACAATATGTTAGGAGGCGCTGCACATATGGCTATGCCAGTGCATGCTGTCGGACCCATTGCATCGGGTGTATCAAGTCCAGTTGGAACAATGGTTGCTCCCGGTAGACTTAATTTACCATTAGGTGGTAAACGTGGACACAAACGTTCCTTATCACTGGAGAATAATGCACCACTGACGCTACATAATGCAACAAGCTTGGCAAGCATGGGATCGCCACAGCTGTTACCATCGCATAGAGGCGCATATGCAGTGCATACGGGCACATTGAAGTCACGACAGGAGCAGCGATGTCTTAGTCAAAAATTTGGCAGTCATAGTAATTTGGATAATGATCCTATAATGGAGGGATCGGGTACACAGATGCGTAGCAAGTTTTATAATATACGTCAAATGTTTGAGCTCAGTCGCAATGGTGTCGTGGGCAGAGACAGAGCAGAGGAGACATTACAATCATTGCCGCCTATGCTCAATCAACAGACACAGCAGACACAGGCAGTACGTCGAGCCTCACCCAATGTTGCCGGAAGTTGTATGGCGGCTGAGCAGCAGCATCAACATCAACATCAACAGCAACAACAGCAGCAACAACAGCAGCTGGGCGAGCCCATGGAACAGGTGAGTCATAGTCAGTAGTAGGCGCATTTGATTTTCATTGATGTCAATCTTTTCGTTCTGCTTGATTTCACAGCATAATGCAGGCGGCGGCAATTATCTACGTCCCATTGCCTTTAAGCCAATTCCCTTTGAGCCCGATTATTGTATTGTCTCACAGCAGCAGCAACAGCAGCAGCAGCAGCATCAACAACAACAACAGCAGCAACAGCAGCAACAACAACAGCAACAGCAGCAGCAACAACAGCAGCAACAACAACAACAGCAGCAAGTTCTACTGGATGACCATAATGGCTACGGATCAACCCCTTCCCTTGCACCCTTATCAACTGCACCAACACACAAATTTGGAAGTAAGTAAACCCAAAATTTCCTATTTCCCTGCAATAAAACATATTTTCGCTTTTTTTCTTGACAGGCACAACGGATCTGCGTCATCTGGCAGCTCGTCGTCTGCGTGGTCAACGCGTTGTGCAGCGCAGCAACAATGATGATGTTTTAGGTTTGACCCTTGGCTATGGTCTGGAATGTCTCAATGGTCTTAATGAAAGACCCGATGGTGCCAGCAGGTAAACTCAGCTCAGTGGAAACGGAAAAGAAAAAGGAAGAGTAACAATTGACAATTGAGTTTATCTATTTATAGCAAAGGCAGCGCTGCAGCAACTGGCAGCGATTTGACGCCTTCACCGTCAGACTCTGGCATATCGGAGCTGGAGGCAGCGCTCAAGGATCGTGACTCGGAACTTTCATATATGCGACAGGCCATGGAACACAATGAGAAAGTAATTAGAAAAAGTTTATTAAAACCTTAATAGGGAAATTTTTCTCATCCTTCTCTTTTTCTACCATAGGAAAAGGATGTTTATTGGGAGTATGAGAAACAACGGCTAAAACTCTTCTATGAGAGTCAGGAACGCGAATATCAGCTAAAATTTAAGAAAATGGAACAACTTTTAGCACTGCAACAGTTTCAGCTGAAGCAGCAAAAGCTACGCCGCAGCGAACAATTTCAAAAGTTGCAGCAACAACTTGATGTCACCCGATGCAACAATGAGAGTCTCAAGACTTCCGAACAACAGCTGCAGTGTTCCGCCTTTGAGCTTAATCAACAACTTAACAATGCGCATCAGACAATGGCTGCACTGCGTCTGCAGCTGGAGGATAGCGAATGGAAGGTTTGTGAACGCAATGGTGAGATTGCATTACTCAAGACACAACTTAAGGAAGCGCATGTGAGTATTGGAGAGAGAGAGACAGAGACATAGAGAAGTTGTAGCTGACGTTAAGAAATATCTTCTTTCAGCTGGAAATTAGCATGAAGGATCAAACAATTGTTGCGCTAAGGCACAGCAATAATATGAGCAACAAGAACAACAGTAGCAACATTAACAGCAACAGCAACAGTAGCAGTAACAATAACTGTAAAACTATCACATGCCAAAGTCAACCAAAGCAGCAACAGCAACAGCAGATAGAGCAAAAGATTAAAAGAGAAGACAAGTTAAAGGAGAATGCCAAAGCAGAAGCTGACAAAAAAAGAGAATATCAAATGCAGCAACTGAACAAGATCATTGTACAAAAGGATAAAATTATTGATGCACTGACCAATGAATTGTCCAAGCTACGTAAGGAACTCTCCGATCTAGCCATAGCCCATGAATATGGCGAAGAGCCATGCGGACGTTATAGACGTCTAAAACAGCAGCTTGATAATCTCAATGAGATATGTCAGAAGACACGCAAATATACAATACACAGGGATACAACGACTAGTATACAACGAACTGTTGCTCCTTTAACGGGTCCAGAACAATTGGATGTCATTATGGAGCGATTAAAATTGAAACAAATTCAACCACAACAGACACTTGATACACTAATTGAAGAGTCGACAACTTATGCTGAGGATATAGCTAAATTACGTGAAAAACTTGATGATTTTCGTATTAATCTTGAGTTGGAGAAGCGTCAATGGTGCGCTGAAAAAGATAAAGTTCTTAGCTATCAGAAACAGTTGCAATCTTATTACATTCAAATGTATCAAAATTTACGTTGTCTAGAAAGTGTCAACAACAGTGTCCCAAATGCCAACAGTGTCCCCAATGTCAACAGTGTCCCAAATGTCAGCAGTGTCCCCAATGTTAATACTGCTGTCCCCACTACAACAAGTGCAACAAATGCAACTTCAGTTCCAGTTACAGCGACAACGCAATTCAACAACTTGACCTGAAGAACCTGATAGGCCTGAAGAACATGATTTGGGTCTGGTTCATGGTGCTTTTTGCCAAGATCTGTTAAGCTCTGCTTGAGAATTTACTATGTATGAATTTAAATTTTCTACGTTTTCTCCATCGTATATATGTATATACTACGTATGTATGTAGTATTATATACATATATAATATAAAACCCTAAGATCTTTCCATTATTTCCATCCTAAATTAATATCCATTAATAATGTCAGCTACATTTTTATTAATATTTATTTATTTTAGCTGACATTAGATATTCTCCCCATAAATATGTTAAGAATGTCAAGTAAGACTTGAGAATTATTTGAAATCTTAAAAAAAAAAAAAATTGATTGATCCGATGTCTGATATTAACGAAATTACTAGATGAAATAATAGCAACAAATTTTTACACTTTTTTTTTTTTGTTTAATGAAGTTAAACTTAGTATGCCACACTCTGCGGCCCAGTCTAATCTTGAATCGGACAGCTCTAAAAATAAAGTTTTAGAATAGTGTGTGAAGTGAATATTACGTAAAGCAAGCTCTCTTTGGCTATGTTATGCTTAGTGTTGAAAAAGTGAGAAAAAAAAGAAAATACTACAAAATTAATATCGATCAATTACATCAATGAATTTTATAAAAATTGATAACATTTTGGCTGTTCGGTTTTTAAGTTTCAAATATATTAATATTCAAATTTATAATCAAATATTTATTTTTGTTTTTTTAAATATCTAACTAGCGATTTTACATTGTATTCTGTGAAGATCAAATATTAGATCTTATATTTAAGGGTTACAGGGTATATTATAGTCGCGCGTGTGCGACAAATCTAGCTTTCCTTATTTGTTAAATTATTCATTTTTGTTGAATTCTTGAAACTTTATAAAAAAAAATACAAAGTTGTCATCAACTCTGAGACATAATGAATCTTCTTCAACTTTAGTGTTGGTGTAAAATAAATGGAAATAACAATATAATTGTAAAGCCATGCGAAACTGTGCTAAAACTTGCTATATATATATTATATACTATATATACTATATGTATGTATATAGATATAACTGTTCTATTATGTAAATGAATTTAATACGAATTTTTAATTATATTTATTCAAAAGAGTCAAAAAAAAAAAAAAAAAAAAGACAAAAAAAAAACTGAGCGCTATAATTAAAGTCATTTTAATGATCATTAAAGATTAGTTAGTTTCGGTAATCCGAAGATTTACATATTTCCTTGCATACTTAAGACTATATCTGAAATTTGGATTAACAATATGCCAATTTTATAATAGTTTCTCTTGGTAGCAATACGTAACTGAAAGTTCGAAGTAAGTTACATAAC
>JBAMBR010002645.1:0-14174 GCA_037044475.1 Zaprionus obscuricornis
TCAAATACTAAATAATGCTATTAAAATGTTTGCCTACATAGTTTATAAGCAAGCAGAAAATTCTCAATTACATATCATTATGCATTCTTAAACACAATAAACATAATTTAAGACGATTTGGATGAATATCTTAGAAAATTGAAACGGTTACAAGGTCTCTAAAAGCATTTAATTTGTTTAATTTTTAGCATATGTATTTAAAAAAAAAAATTCATTAAAATGTATATCTAATACTAAAAGTAAATAATGTTAGTGTCAAGACGATAGCTAAACTTAATTTTTAAATAATTTAAATAATCACTTTTATCTGAGAATCTTTAAACCTCATAAATTCCAACCGTGTAGTTTAAGAAACAAAAAAGTTGTAATACAAGAGTAAAGCTCCGGACGATCATTTCAATTCAGGCTTTATGATATACTAGTTTGAGTTGCCCCACATTTTTTTTACTACGGCTTAATTCCGTAAGTCTCAACTAAATCGCAACTGTATAAATAAAACAGTAGTTCAATGTTCATAGTTAATAAGTATTATTTTTGCTCGTTTGACGTTAATTTTAAAAGTACAATTGATTATTGTCAAGAACCTGTATAATTTCCTCCGCTTTCTATCTATATTTTTAAACCCTTGCAGAGGGTATATTAATTTTGGACAGGAGATTCTGAAGCCCCTTATTGCGGCGTGGCAGACCCAACACGATATATATATTTTTGATCAGCGTCGACAAATATGCATGCGCGTCCCTCCGTCTCTTTTAACCCAAACTAGTCTCTTAGCTTTAAAGGTATACATAGTCCCTATGCACCTAAGCTGTATATAAGTCGGAACCGGCTAGATCGGACCACATATATCATATAGCTGACATTGGATCGATCGGCCCGGAATCGAAGTTTTTGTATGAAAAACTTTTTCGTTTATTAATTATTATTTTATTTATTATTTTTATTACGTTTTATATGAATTTGGGACAAATCGTAATACTATGCCATATAGCTGTCATAAGAACGATCGGATGAAAATTGAGTTTTTGTATAATAAGTTTTCCTCTAAGACTCTGCTTTCTTATTATACGTTTTTTCACGTGCTGTGAACATATTGTACAGAGAGTGAGTGAAAGAGAGAGTAAGTGAAAGGAATCTTAAAAGAATAGGTAATATACAATTATTATTTTTATGTTCACTCTAACACTCACATGACGATTTTCAAGTACGTTTTCTTTTAATATTTTTGATGTTTTTACCGGTGTTAGAGGATGATGGTCATTCAGACCGAGGCAAGTCGTCCACGACTTCTCATCCTTCACTGAATGCTTTGTATTATTCATATGTTTGAGTACTCGATATAACTGATTCACCATAAGTCGTTTGTAATATTCGCAACGCTTCAGCGCACTAAATTCCGTTGGAAATAAAAAATCGCAACAAATTTTAGGAGAACTTAAAAAAACAGGTTGTTGTTAACAAACTTGTTAAACATCATTAACGCGGGTGATTTAAAAGTAGATTTAAATTTCAGTCACGAGTATTGCAATTTTCTAGAATGATGTGAATCAAATTCTATAAAAGATTTGAATCCGTACAAATAATAAATATTAATTCGCTTTGATTTTCAATCATATTCCTTTTTTTTCATTTATTTTTCTTTTCTCTCTCTTTCTTGTCCTTATTTTAGTTTTTTAGTTTTACTAAACTCTTCAAATGGTAATTACACAAAAACATTTGTCATAAATTCATCGAACATCTTTGCAAGTTAGTTGAAAATCCGCTAACCAAGCAAAGCACAGAGCCAAAGGCGACAAAAACTTTTCAATTAATTATGCTGACAGCTTCATAAAGCAAAAGTCCACAAAGAAAACTAACAGGCGGAAACAAAGTCGTCGGACATTCAACAGCATTTAAATTGTAATTAATCCAACAAACAGACTGCGGCTTACTCGCTATAAGCAAAACAAAAAAAAAAAGGAAGAAGATTTCACTTGTTCGCATCGAAAATTTGATGCACTCGCCGGTTGATCAGATCAGATTCCTACGAGAAGATCAGACTGCATGAAGTGCATATTTTCTTGATTTTGTTTAACAATCAATTTTACAATGGCCACAGCCCTGAAAATTGTATTGAAATTGTATTGACAAATCCAATGGATTCCATAAGTCAATCTTCAGTTGCAGTTGCTTGAATTACTTCAGAATTATTTAACTATGCGAAGTAAAAAAAAAGGACGTTTTGTATTACTGGAAAAGTAATTTTATTTAATATTTCTACAGTAATTAAATATCCAATGAATTGACTTAAGGTCAAACTTATCATTGGCATTATTATTATTATTAACAACAGTAACACAAAGCTATCTTCTGTTCGTCGACCAATTTATACACTTTTAAGGTACAACGATAAGTATTATATACAGAAATTAAATTTTAGAGTGGTCGATCTTTTGATAGCTATATGATATAGTTGTAAACTTGGAAGAAATGTATTTTTTATTACTTAATGTATATATGATATATTATATTTTATCAACGACTGTTGATACAGATCAAGAATATACATATACTCTTTATAGATTCGACCACGTACATTGATAAATGTTAGGTATAAATGCTAGGCATAACGAATATAGCCCCTGTTAGGGCAGAAAATTGAAATATATTTTTTAACTGATATACATAATAACAAGAATTAATTGGGCCGATATGGTCACGATTGGGCACACGATTAGTGCAATGCATCCACAGGGTATGAAAGAGCAAAAACAAATGAAATGACAGTCATTTAATTTGCTGTTGTCATGGCGGCAATGAACAAAAAGCCCAAATTTAACCCACGGGCATAGACAATACTCAATAATGCTATAAATAAATGAATGCATTCATGTGAGTGTGTAGATATGTGCGTATGTATGAGCATGTGAAGACCTGAGTGTGTAAGTACATGTGTACATGTGTATACGAGTACGAGTGAGTATGAGTGTGTATGTGCGACTATCTGTAGTTATTTGTTTGTTTGTTTGTCGTATTTGTTTTTTTTTTTTTGTTTTTATTTTGGTTATTTTCTCTTCTGTTTCCCTTTAGGCTCGCTAATACTATAATGCTGTTATATCTGTTGGACAGCTTTCGACTGTTTTATTTATTTGGTTAATCATGGTCAATGCACTGCCCCGACGCGCCGCATCGTCGAGTAGTCACATAGTCGCATCGCTGCTGTACAGCAGCACAGTAGAAAATAATAAAATCATGCAAAATAATACAATTACGGGATACACGCAAAGTGAAATACAATTACGCGCGCAAAACACACACACACTCACAAACATACATAGGTTAGCATATAAAATGTATGTGAGTTCGAGCGAGATGGTGGCAGAGACAGTTTGCAAAAATAATAAGCGCGTAATTATGCGAATTAGGCGACAGCAGCCACATAATATAAAGTGTAGCATACGCTCAGGAGCAACTGGCTAAAGCTCACATACACACATGTGCTTTCACTCGCACTTGCATTCGCACTCACGCTTGCCTCCTCACTGGCAATCGCATTCTTACTCTTACTCCTAGCAATCGCACTTACACTCACATTCTCATGGAATTGTACTCGCACTCGCTCTCACATCTAACTCAGATTCATATACAGCAACACGCACATGATGTACACAGATGTTGCTCATTTGGCATCTGGATATTGTTGTTATTCTAATTGTGTATATTTTCTATTTTTTTCTGCTTGTAAATGGCAATGAGAACGGTAGCAAGACGAGGGACAGACCGAGAGTCAGAGCACGAGCTAGAGAGTGACAGTTCACAACAAGTAAAAAGTTGACTATAGTTTCTGTATTAACAGCTAAACAGAACAGCACGATGTTAGCTGAATAATTATCTGTTATCTGTAATCTGTAAATGTCACAAACTCGAACTCTATCTAATTTGCATATATCAAATACACTTTCATTTTTCTTTAGCATGATTTAATTGCTGGCTAAGTAAATATCGGTACAAATAAATAATAAACTTCAGAAACACATAAATCATTGAAGACCGCAGATAATATTAAACTATCGTGATAACAACATTAACCTGTTATTAAACATTATAAATGTAAGTGTATTTAAGCTTCGACTTTTACGTTTCTCTCATTCTCTGCCTCTCTCATTGTCTTTTTTCAACATACTCTTATTATACAATTACAACCGTTTATTCAGTTAGTTTGTAATACTCAGAGAGTTGCATGGCAGAAGGGTATAAAATAATCGGTGTGTCGATAATACCTTTTCTTGTTTGTATTTTATTTTTGGTAATTAGAGCTTAGACTTAGTTCTCCGAGAGCAGTTTGATGGGAACAAATGTGTATATATCTACTCTTGATTATGCGCGTATGTGTGTACAGTATACGTAAACTGGTAAATTCATAGCTCACACACACAGACAAACACAAGCGCAAATTGTAAGTATGTACTCAGGAAAAATAGAGTGTACATCGCAACGACAACAACATAAAGAAGTGCAACAATGGCAACACAATAACACAAACTGCATTGGATTTTCAACAACATTTCAACAATTTCAAGCAGCTTGCAACGTGCCGGGGCAGCATAGAAGGCAACTAAGACCCATAAGCGTCGTCATCTAATAAATATTTAAAGCCATTATTGCCAGTCTTGCCCTCTCGCTCACGCTCTTACTCTCATACTGTCGCTCACGACTTACACTCTCTCTCTCGCTTTCTTTCTCTCTCTGTCGCCTCTATTCTCCTTTGCTTGGCCTGTTGCTAGTTCTTATGTTCGCTCGTATGGAGCTTAAGGCAGCAGCAGCCGTCAACTTCGCCAAAACTCTTGCCTCGGTTGAGCATTAAAACAAATTCCCAAGTATATTGTTTGAACAAGTTTCGAAGAAAACGTCAAATGTTAAATTGCCAATTTTTTGTCGTTGTTGTTATTGTTGTTGTTGCTTTCCTTTGGCTTGCCTTGCTGGCTTTTCTCTCACTTTCACTATATGTGTGTGTATGTATGTGTGAGTGTGAGTGTGAGTGTATGTGGAATTTCGTAGCAGCCCGTTGCAATTTCACTTTATTTGCAACAAATTCTAAGCTGCATTTACAATGGCTGATGAAAAAACCCTTTTCTACTTTCTACTTTCTATTTAGACTGTAGCATGTGTGGCATGTGTGATAGTGAATGCAACACAATATTGTCCAGCTAAGCAGGCGCTAAAGGGGGCGTGTTCATGCATAATTTGTAAATTTGTAGCATTTTTGTTGGGCCTTTTTGGCCAAAGCTTTAGATTTTACTACTTTTGAGCTTATATTTCATTTTATTTCGATGCATATTTGTTGCTTTCTCTTTCTCTCTCTCTCTCTCTCACTTCCACTCTCAATGTGTATGTACATATTTAACTGTGTTTTTGAGTGAGTGTATTCTCTGTTTGTTCCTTATCCCTTATCCCTCATCCCACGGCCCACTGCCCCATCACTGAGTAAGCGCAAAAAGTCTTTTTATGACGTAAATTAATTTTGTATAAATTACATTTCCATGTAAAATGAAACGAAGCTTAAGCTAAAAAATCAACCCGTCAATTCAACTATAGAATGCTGCATAAGCCTGGTGTTAGAGCGAGATGTGAGAGAAATGATAATATTTCGTGTTTTGACTGATATCATCGCAGAGTGAAACTTTGGGCCTTACGATTTTATTTCAGAATGCAACAAAAAATTGATCACCAGTAAGAAAAATAAACAGATATTGAGCTTAACAATGTAAGCATAAAAATTTACTCTCTGAGCGAGGTCAAGTGATAAAGTAGGTTGAAGCCTGTTCTCTCACATTGCATACGCTCACGCTTATTGCTCTCACTCTGACAAATTTCTTAAAATGCAAATTCTTATGTGATATTTTTTTTAAAGTGAGAGTGAAAAGAGAGTGAGAAAAAGAGAGTAGTAAGTTTTTGTTGCTTTCTGAGGTTGAGTCGCAGTGCTCAAAGCTTTCACTTTGCCAATATACTATATTGCATTGTTCATAGCAATAGTCATCTTTCTTTCTCTCTCACATCAGCCTTATGTCAATTTGCGCCATAAAGGAAATCATATTTGCTTACATTGAGTTATCAGGTGAATGTTGAGCAAACAGAAGCAGTAAAATAAATCACTTAAATTAAATGTGTAATTAAAATAAGAACATTTCATATTTAAATATTGCTTTCTATAAATAACTTATTTCATTTTATATACAATATATTATCATATTATAAAATTATCATGTGGAAGGTCAACATCAAGTTTTTGCTCTCGGTTCTCTTGCGTAAGTCGAACATCAACTACTGAATTCGCCGTTTTTTTAGTGGCGTAGTTGTTTGAATTCGCCCTTAACTTTAATTCGCCATTCTTGCTGCTCATTCTATGTACGTTGATTAACTAGTTCATCATAGTATTTTTGACCGTGATTAAAGAAGCTAGGCGTGAGGCTTTTCAGAGTTTCGAATAGTAAATGTAGCCTTTTATATGCTTGTATTACTATTTTATGTGCCAAAACTAAATAAGGCAAGAGATGCGCACTTGCATTTACTTATTTTATTTATTACTTAACTCAATAGCTGAACTGAAATGAAGCAACATAAAAAGTCACTAATGAATTTATGACATGTCGTCAGAAATTTCACGTTGAACTTGGATAATTCTTAAGTAACGGTAAACAAACAACATTACCATGCAGCACTCTTTCACACGTCGCAACTTGTCTGCATTTATGAGCATGAAATATATTTTTGTAAGAAAAAAAAAATTGCATATAATAAATAGCAGGCAGTCCATATAAGGCTGGCATAACAACCGTTTTAGTGTGTAACCCAACAAAAAATATTTAAGAACAACAATAAAAACAACAACAACAACAACTTGTCTGAACTCGGTTAAGGCCCGCGAGCGCACTAATATTTTCGCAGTTTTACAACAAAAACATCCACACACCCACACTAACACATACGCATACATATTCTCTTTCTCTCTCTCTCTCTCATATAAACTCATATGCTGACATAGTTATACAGACACACACACACACACACACACACACACACACACACGGTGTATTATTTATTTATGCCTGACGCTCTCAATGGACCCGCCAAGGACGAACACGTCTGCGTCGCCGTCAGCGTTAGCGTCGACCGCGTTAGCTGCGTTATCACAGGCTGCTGCATTACATTGTTGTTCTTGTTGCTGCTGCTGCTGCTGCTACTCTTGCTGTTACTCTTGTTGTTGTTGTTGTGCAGGTTAGATTAGATTTGGTTAGTCCTCGCTCTTGTTGAGGTTATGTAGTGGGGCACATTGCTGGCGCGCCTAAAAACGGATTAAAAGGGATTAAGTATACGCAGCGTGTGCGCCTTCAACACATGTTTAAATTATGTTAAAATTTGTTTAAAGCAGCAGCGCGGCGCGACAAGATAAACTGAGCGTATGTGTTATTGTATATGCGCATGTGTGTGTGTATGTTGACTTTATAACTGATAAGGTAGTTCTTGGTCGCTGTGTGTGAGGGAAGAGTGGCGCATTGTCGCCGCTGCTTCTTGACTTTAATCGATGCTAATTTTCGGTTTAATTCAACGGTTTTGTTTACATGTGTTTAAACGGCCTTCCATGCTGTGTGTGTGTGTGTGTGTGTGTGTGTGTGTGTGTGTGTATGTGTGTGTGTATGTTATGACAATTCTCTCGTTGTTGTTCTTGTTTTAACGGCTCTACGGTATTTCGTGTCTGTGTATGTAAATAATGTTGTTATTATGATGCTTGTTATCTATTGCTTGGAAAGAAGAAAAATAATGTTTAAAAAACAAATTATATTCAAATTGCCGAATATTGTATACACTTGCAGGCAAGAACTTTATTTCAAAGCGATCATTCTATATTATATAGTTGACATCTTGACACGGACAGACGGACAGATATTCGAAATTAAAATCGACTGTTCATGCTGATCAAAAATATTTATGAGAGTCATTTTGGAGTCAAGTAATCTTTGCATTTTCAATTCATAAATGTCATTGAGCTATAATAAGTAGGACTGTAGTACTTCGGAACTGTAGTGCTATATGCAAGTATTACATCTTCGTTCTCACTTATACTCACTTATGCTGTTCGTGATTTGATTTTTTATTTTTTTCGAGTGTTCCGCGATTGTTTTTTTTTTCTTTAACAAAAAATGGTTAAATACCGCCCACATTCTGCTGAAGAAAGTTCAATAAATGTCTCTGGGTCTCTGCAAAACACAGTTGGTAAAATGAAAAGTCGGGGTGGCCAAAGAGTAAACAATTTAATTGAACAATATTTTTATTTATACTTTAATATTTTACTTTTATTAATTTTATTAGTTAATTTTTATTAATTTTATTATTTTATTTTGATTACTTTTATTATTTATTATTATATTTATTATATTAAACTATTTTATAAATTTGTAAAATCAACTAATTTCCTTTTTTTTTCAGATTTTTTCTCCTGAAGTAGAAGCTGCCATGGAAGACTCTATTCTGCATGCTTCAGTCGATCATTTAGGCATTACGCAGGATCAGGTAAGGGAGATTGCATTTCAAATGGCAAATCGTCTATTATTACGCTGTCCGTCTAATTGGACAACAAATGGTATGGCAGGAAGTGAATGGTTCCGAGGATATTTGAACCGTCATCCAAAATTGTCGAGAGTTTTAATCAAGAAACCAAAAGAAAAATCGAAAACAAACAGAGTTCTGCAACGGAAAAAATGCAAGCAATGATATTTTCTTAAGTTTTATTATGCTGATATATCAGAAGATATTCATTATTAAAAATACATTTTTCATTTTTCATTTCAAGATAATTTGCTGTCTCCTATAATTATTTACAAGCTGTTTGTCATTGCGAATATACCTTTAGCTAGGGTTTAAAAAAGTACAAAAATGAAAGATGAGCAGCAGGTGAAAAGGTGTTAAGGTAACGGTGCGACAACATCATGAGGTTCTACTTCTCTCACATTCTATGAAAGTATTTTTGATGGAATTATGCGTGTGCTGAGCTTGACGTAGCGTTAATAATTTAGCTTATCAGGCAAAAAATGTATATTAGTCTACCACGCCCTATGACCATACACCTCATGGTCGATTCACCCAACAACAACAACAAAAATGCATTCAAAGTTCATTACTAAGTATGTGAATGGAATATAATGAGAAGAGTTTTTGGGGGCATATACGATAATACTGTGATG
Organism: Zaprionus obscuricornis; assembly: GCA_037044475.1. Lineage (NCBI taxonomy): Eukaryota > Metazoa > Arthropoda > Insecta > Diptera > Drosophilidae > Zaprionus > Zaprionus obscuricornis. The sequence goes on from JBAMBR010002645.1 coordinate 9,219, forward strand.
GCCAGCTGATAAGAGCAAAATTTTAATGTTCAATGTAATTTAATATAACTTTAGTTTCAACTAATTATTGTTTTTAATGCATTTCGATAAAAAAAAAATGAAAATATACTTATTGACGAAATTAATTTATTTCATTTAACTGTTACATTTTCAAGAGCAACTCTTCAAGAGCAAAGATAATTTCAATTAAAGACAATAAATTTAGCTTGTCCATTAAGTTTGCTCTCATTTTTCCTTGACTGAGCTTTGCACATTGCATCTGCAAGAGTGAGTGAATAAGTGTGAGAGAGTCATAGACTGAGAAAGTGAGCGTGTGTATGTGCTTGTGTGTAAACGTCAATTCTCAGTACTGTCTACTGTCGACTGTCTGTCCGAAATGATTTACAGTGTCTCTCAACTGTAAGCAGCTACTGTGTATTCCCAACTATCAAGCGAGCCCTACTGCTCTGTTGCCGTATATATGAAAAATTACACGCATATATTAAATTGAATGGCGCACAATTTGTGCAGATGAACACACCCGAAAATTCATTGAGGCGTAATAACAAAGCCAATGAACACCTTGATGACAGTTAACAAAGTCAACACAATGACGACAGAGAGACGAGATACTACGACAACCAGAAGCCGGAGTAGTAGAAGTAAAAACAAAACAGCATAATAATAACTGTGAAACAAAAATAAAGGCAATATCAAAAGCAACAGTAACTTCTACTGCTGCTACTACGTCTAAAATAAAAGCAAGAGCAAAGATGCTTGCAAAAAAAAAAACAAAAAAAAAGAACAAATAACAAGAAAACAAAAACAAAAGGCGAAAAGCGAAAAGATAGCGCAAATTACAGACAAGCTTATTACGCAAAATTTCGCTTAATTAGCAGTCAGACATCAGAGACGCACAAAAGTAGGCAACAGTTGCCGAGTCCAGCAGAGAGAGAGAGAGAGAGAGAGAGAGAGAACTAAATAAATAAGAGCTGCTGGGAAAAAACAACACTCTCTTAACACACACACACATACATGTGCGCACACTGAAAGTTACTCACACATACACATACACACACATAGATATACTCATAGACTTATGGCACCTTTTGCCAGGCAAAGCATAATATATGAACTGACCGACCTTAACTACTTTCCCGCACGCCAAACAACATATATACAAAACCAAGTAGAAGAGGCAGCAGAAGCAGCAACAGCAGCAAGCAACAAATAAGTACAACAAATAGTAAGTGTATAAATAACAAAAACAAATAATATGAGACTATAAAATGCCTCTTGTTAATAATTAGTTTTATTTTCAGGTATGCCAATTTATACACTTTAAATGGAAACAAATAATTAATAATTATAATTATGCTGTTAAAATTGTTAAAGGAAAATTAAAGTAATTGAATCTCTTGAATTAAATTGAATTAAAATCACATACATACTATATATGTACATTCGATCATTTTCAATTGCCAGCAGTTTGAGGCTGATGCTAGAAGAAAAGTTCGTGAGAACAAACTCTGAAAGCTTTTTGAAAAGGAGTCAGAATGAGAGCAATAGATTTATAGTTAGATAAACAGAGAAAGAGCGAGAAAGAGAGAGAAAGAGACAGAGAGAGAGAGAGAGAGAGAGAGAGAGTGGTGTCGAGCATGTTTTATAGTTTGATCTCCCACAAAGTAAACAAAGTTTCTTTGTTTGCATTCTTACATTGAATAACTGTTTACTTTGTATATTTGCGAGTAAATTCTTGTATATTATTTTTGCATACTGCACTTTTACGTCGCCTGCAGCATACGCTGATAATTCGCAATACAATTTAACGACTTTTCATCTATTGTAATTGTATTTAATATATATTTAATTATTATTATTATATACCCAAATTAAGCCATTGAAAAGCCAATAGGTAACTCTAAAGGCAGCAACATGTGAACAGCTAAAATATACTTGGGCAACAGAATATTAAATGCCGCGTGGGAATTCTTGCTGTTTATGGCTGCAGCTGAGCGCCCTAGCTGTAAATTAAAAGGGAAATGCCACCGACACACACACACAAAGAGAGAAAGAGAGAGAGAGCAGGCAAGATATAGAGACTGAGACGGACAGAGTAAGTAGACTGAAACTAAGAGAGAAGTTTACGGGTGCTGCGAGGGCCATTGACATGCTTCAGTAATTTCACTTAAATCATTATGAGCCATTAATAAAGCCTGCTGTGGACTAGCCAGTGCTGCCACCTAGCTTATACATACACATACATATACATATTATATATATACACATACGTAGGTATAAACGAATATGTGCATGTATTTAACTATCTGTCTACCCCACACCTTGTGCACTCGTTCAGTCGCTTCACATCGAAAGTCAACAACGTGGATGATGATGATGAAGACTTTGATGATGACGATGATGATGATGATGATGATGCGCTCAAATGTCTGCCACAGATGCACAGAGCCTTCTCTTATAAAGCGTAAACAAAGTGTATGTGCGAGTCGTCTACATTATATTTTTACTATACCTTACACACTTTTTTTCACAATAAAATTTATCTTTAATTCGTTAGATTTTCTCTTTATAACTTATTTTTTTTTATCTAATTTTTATTCTGCTGAAGAGATTGTTTTATGCAGCCAATGTAGTTTTCCGATTTGTTATCCCCTTACATGGGTTATGCTTACTTTACACTTAAATTTGTAACATCAGGTTTATATAATCCTGATCAACATCGGCTGTGGATTCCATGAATACAATATTGACCATAACAATATATAAATAATATATAGATAAGATATATATCTACATATAGGTCGGAAAGGAAGAAAGTACATAGAAGCACTGTATCATATCGCTAATATAGCCGATAATCGGTTGAAAATTGAATATTTATATGATACATTTATTTATTTGAGCTTACAAGAGTATAAAATGTTCGGTCTGCCAAAGATAAATTTTTTTTTATTATTTTTAAATATTTTATTAAACAACAAATTGGTTTGGTTAACATATGGATTATGTTCTTAGTTGAATATTACATTTTGTTGCATTTACACTAACAAACACTTGATGCATTGCAAGCATTCTATCTCATTCTCTCTATTCCATGGGTTTTTTTTTTTTTATTTATATTTAATATTATTTCTTATAGGTGAATTTTATTTTATAGTTATAATTAATTCGTTTAAAATAAATTCTTTTTAATTTATGTATATGTACATACATGAAAAAATTGAAAAAAAAAAATTGCATTGTTTTTTTTATTGTGTTTGGAATAATAAAAATTTAGTTTTTGTTGCTGTTGAATTGGCATGAAATTAGTTGACTTTAAGAAATGTATATAGTAAAAATAATAATAAACTAATGAATATTGTTGCAGTAATATCTAGGAATAAGAACACTGTGACCAATAGTAGGGAGATATGAGTACAATGCATTGCAATGTATTTACGCTACGCTCAATATTAATGCCATCCAGTATAACTCATGTTTACAACTGATCTCTGGAAATGGAAATAAATGGAAATGGAAGTAAATTTACTTTTTTGTTAAATTTAAGTTTTTATATTCTTAGTCTAGCAATATTTTTTTTATGAAAATATAAAAAATTGTAGAAATGTTACATTCTAAATGAAACGGAATAGATGCTTCGCTATCACTTAATGTTCGAATATCGTTCAATAATTTATTATTTTCTGCTAATATTTGGACTTTACACTCAAATCGATTTTCCTGTCTGCTGCGGCCACCACTTTCACTTGTGTAGAAAACTTTCTCAAAAATGCAAGCAGACCTACATCAACAACAACAATAACAAGTTGAGTGCAAAAGATTCTAAAAAGTTTTCTACACAAGTGAAAGTGGTGGCCGCAGCAGACAGGAAAATCAATTTGAGTGTAAAGTCCAAATATTACAGAAAATAATAAATTATTGAACGATATTCGAACATTAAGTGATAGCGAAGCATCTATTCCGTTTCATTTAGAATGTAACATTTCTACAATTTTTTATATTTTCATAAAAAAAATATTGCTAGACTAAGAATATAAAAACTTAAATTTAACAAAAAAGTAAATTTACTTCCATTTCCATTTATTTCCATTTCCAGAGATCAGTTGTAAACATGAGTTATACTGGATGGCATTAATATTGAGCGTAGCGTAAATACATTGCAATGCATTGTACTCATATCTCCCTACTATTGGTCACAGTGTTCTTATTCCTAGATATTACTGCAACAATATTCATTAGTTTATTATTATTTTTACTATATACATTTCTTAAAGTCAACTAATTTCATGCCAATTCAACAGCAACAAAAACTAAATTTTTATTATTCCAAACACAATAAAAAAAACAATGCAATTTTTTTTTTTCAATTTTTTCATGTATGTACATATACATAAATTAAAAAGAATTTATTTTAAACGAATTAATTATAACTATAAAATAAAATTCACCTATAAGAAATAATATTAAATATAAATAAAAAAAAAAAACCATGGAATAGAGAGAATGAGATAGAATGCTTGCAATGCATCAAGTGTTTGTTAGTGTAAATGCAACAAAATGTAATATTCAACTAAGAACATAATCCATATGTTAACCAAACCAATTTGTTGTTTAATAAAATATTTAAAAATAATAAAAAAAAATTTATCTTTGGCAGACCGAACATTTTATACTCTTGTAAGCTCAAATAAATAAATGTATCATATAAATATTCAATTTTCAACCGATTATCGGCTATATTAGCGATATGATACAGTGCTTCTATGTACTTTCTTCCTTTCCGACCTATATGTAGATATATATCTTATCTATATATTATTTATATATTGTTATGGTCAATATTGTATTCATGGAATCCACAGCCGATGTTGATCAGGATTATATAAACCTGATGTTACAAATTTAAGTGTAAAGTAAGCATAACCCATGTAAGGGGATAACAAATCGGAAAACTAC
>JBAMBR010002646.1:0-42062 GCA_037044475.1 Zaprionus obscuricornis
CAACGTTTCCTTTCGCCAATGCCAATTATACATGAGAAACCAAAATTGGATCTCATACAACAACAACAACAACAACAACAACGTAATCGTGAAACAATGGGTTTGGGTATAGGAGGACGTGTAGGTGGTGCTCCTATTAACGGTGGACCATTATTAAATTCTATGATCAATTATTTAAGTAATAGTTCATGTTCATTAATTGAACCATCACATCAAAGTTCTGAAGAAATTGCTGAAAGAGATGCACATTGCGTATATTTATTGCCAAGAATTTCATGTGAAAGTATTAACTCTATGATGGAGCGTATATTATCACCATATCGTGAGCAATGTATATTAACAAAATCTGAATTAGAAATAAGAGCAATAAATAAATCATCAAGATGCTCAATACCATGGACATCCGAAGGTTATTTATTTGCTGATTAAATTTTGATCGTTATTATTATAGATCATAAAGTAATATACATATATATATATTATATTTAGGCTCATCTGAGTTAAAAAGACATCAACTATTTGGCTAGTCTCGTTGTGCCTCGTTAACTGTCAATTAAATGGACACCTGCACGCCTAATAAACGTTCGCTGAAAAAAAAATACATTTTTTTTTGAGGTTTTTTTTTTCACACTTGCAATTTATGTTTGGCAGACAAGCGGCAGAAGTAGTTGCCTGAACGAACCTTTTGCAGCAGCAGCAGCATTACAATTGATAAATGGCTTTGAACATAAGATCACCAGCAAATGGTTTTTTTTTTTTTTTTGGGAGGCAAGTACTTGAAGCGCAACACTTGCAACACTTGCTATGCTTCATTGGCGGCCTTTTGACAAAACTCGTTTGGCAGTTTAATAAGTTGCAATGTGGCAAGCAGAGCGAAATAGATAGAGATAGCTATAGTAAAGCTGCCACAAAAGTTCAAAGTGATGCTGTGGCATGCAGAATGTATATATTTTTTTTTCTGCCATGTTGTTAATTAACGCTTGCAATGGCGTAGAACCCATTAGCTCTTAATTACCATAAACATGACAATTCCATTGGTAAACAAGCACTAACAAGCAGTGCAGCAAGCAGTTCATACTGCTGGGTCATTCAGCTGACTAGTTGGCATAGCAACAATGTTGCTCAGCAACATGTATCAGCAACATAAATATTGCATAAAACAAGCAAATTGATTGTTGAAATTGATCAAAGGAAAAAATATATGAAAAAAAAATATAAAAAAAAATATTAAAATATTATTTAAATTGAAATTATTATGAAAATATTTTTCTTTTTAGCAAATTTTTGCATATTATTATTATTTATGTATAGAAAAAAAAATCTTCTCATGCCTTCAATGCTAATATCCGGCTCTCAGGCATTGAAGATGATCGTTTGCAATGACAGCAAAACAACAAATATAACAAATCGCATGCAAAACAATCAATCAACGGCAATTTCACGCTCAATTAGACAGCAAAATGCGAGAAAAGAGAGCGAGACAACAAGAGTGAAAGAGATAGAAAACAACATGCCAAATAATAGAAACAAAAGAAATAAAAATAAAAAATTAAAATCAATTTCGTGTTAAAGTGGCAAAATCAAAAGCAAAGCATGGGAACTCTTGCAACTAGCAATGGCAGGGAGTGTAAAAGCAGCAGCACTACGGGCAGCTGAGGGTTAAGGGGAATTATTTTTTTGGTTGCCAATTTGACAGTGGAATCAAAATAAAAAATAAAAAAAAAAAACATAGACAAATTATCATTTTCGCTTATTGCTTGCTTGCAAAATGCAAAATAGTTTGGAAAGCGAGAAAATGATGATGCAGCTAGGAAATTGTGGGAGGCAGAGAGAGAGAGAGATAGAGAGAGATAGAGGGGGGCAAGTGAATGAATTGCTGCTGCTGCCCCGCAGCTGTCGGGTAACTATGATTGTGTATAAAAAAAAAGAGAAGAAAAAAACCAACGTTAAGAGCCGCAAATCAATTTCATCACGATTTCTCGTTGAGATGTTGCCCCGTTGAAAGTGAAATGTGGCCATGACAGTGGCCAAAGACGTATTGCGCATTATTGTTGTTGTTGTTGTTGTTGCTATTTGCTGTTATTGCTGCTGTTGTCGCTGTTATTGATGTTTGCTACTGCTGTTGCTGTTGTAGTAACTGTTGATCGTCTGTCAATCTGATCGATAATCGCAACTTAATATTTATGCCATTAAACAAACAAATCGCTGCAAAAAACATAAAAAATAACCGTTGCACGTTATGCGTTATTTCCCACATTGTCTTTAAAATGACAGACGAAGCTGATCCGCGTACTTGCTTATTCATTTCTACAAGAAAATTAGACTCCAAATACTTAAGAATGTGTCAAGGGGTGTTAGGATGAGCAGCTGTCTAGCAATTCCAAGTAAAGAAGTTGCCTAAAAATTCTTGGAGGAAGATTAACCTTCAACACCTTTCAGGGAATGTCAGGATAATACACTTTCTATTACTTTCAAGCAAAATAATTGCCTATAAAATCCCAAAAACTACTCAAACTATTAAACTTCCCTCTACGTCTACGCCACTGCGTAATATTATCGTCACAATTCATACGCATCATCATTGTCATCATTGGACCTTCAGCAAGTTCAACATCATGCTCGCTTGAACACCCCAAAAATAGCAACAAAAGTGACGCGGGAAACTTCTTTGCAGTAGAAAGAAAAGTAAAGTAAAGCAAAGTGAAGTGTAGAATGTGTCTCCAGCAAACTACATACATAGCTCCACATGAAGCGTTGCCAAAGCTATTATTGTAATTTCATTGTTCTTTGCCAAGAATCTCTGACTGTTGAGACTACACCCGCTGATTGCTGACGCCGACGTCGATGCGGATGCCGTTCACTGCCTTTAATGAGGTCAACCCGTTCGTTAAGGTTTTTTGGGTTTTGCGTTTTGAAATCTTGGAGTTTGTGTCTTGGACTTGCTTACGTTACGCTTCAGAGCATTTGCATACGGGACGGGAAAGTGTTCTCAGTTCGACTGTTAAGCAAGTTGAACTTTTCTTTCCATTTCAAAAGCAACAGCATTAACATCAACTTTAAAGTCTTCAACTTTAATTTCAAACTGCAGACTTTGAACTGTAACTTTTGCATTGTCTTAACAAATTGCCGTCTAACAAATTTCACAATAGATTTTCTCTACTCACACACACACACACATATACACACACACAATGAGAGATTTTTCCATGTTGAGTTTATTAACAAAATAATTTATGTACAAAAAAAAAAAAAAAAAAAATATTTCCTTTTTTTTTTGTACATAAATTATTTTGTTAATAAACTCAACATGGGAAAAATCTCTCATTGTGTGTGTATATGTGTGTTATGTGTGTGTGTGTGTGTGTGTGTGAGTAGAGAAAATCTATTGTGAAATTTGTTAGACGGCAATTTGTTAAGACAATGCAAAAGTTACAGTTCAAAGTCTGCAGTTTGAAATTAAAGTTGAAGACTTTAAAGTTGATGTTAATGCTGTTGCTTTTGAAATGGAAAGAAAAGTTCAACTTGCTTAACAGTCGAACTGAGAACACTTTCCCGTCCCGTATGCAAATGCTCTGAAGCGTAACGTAACCAAGTCCAAGACACAAAGTTCCAAGATTTCAAAACGCAAAACCCAAAAAAAAAACCTTAACGAACGGGTTGACCTCATTAAAGGCAGTGAACGGCATCCGCACACGTCGGCGTCAGCAATCAGCGGGTGTAGTCTCAACAGTCAGAGATTCTTGGCAAAGAACAATGAAATTACAATAATAGCTTTGGCAACGCTTCATGTGGAGCTATGTATGTAGTTTGCTGGAGACACATTCTACACTTCACTTTGCTTTTCTTTACTTTTCTTTCGACTGCAAAGAAGCTTCCCGCGTCACTTTTGTTGCTGTTGTTGCTATTTTTGGGGTGTTCAAGCGAGCATGATGTTGAACTTGCTGAAGGTCCAATGATGACAATGATGATGCGTATGAATTGTGACGATAATATTGCGCAGTGGCGTAGACGTAGAGGGAAGTTTAATAGTTTGAGTTGTTTTTGGGATTTTATAGGCAATTATTTTGCTTGAAAGTAATAGAAAGCTGTATTATCCTGACATTGCTTGATCCTGACACTGCCTCAAATATATTTTGGAGCTTAAACCTTCTCCAAGCATTTCTAAGCAACTTGTTTGCTTGGAATTGCTAGACAGATGGTCAGCTCCGACACCCCCTGACACATTCTAAAATATTTGGAGTCTAACTTTCTTGTAGAAATGCATAAGCAAGTACGCGGATCAGCTTCGTCTGTCATTTTATAGACAGCATTTTTGCTCGGAATTACTAGACAGCTGGTAATCCTGCCACCCCCTGACACATTCTTAAGTATTTGGAGTCTAATTTTCTTGTAGAAATGAATAAGCATGTACGCGGATCAGCTTCGTCTGTCATTTTAAAGACAATATTTTTGCTTGGAATTACTAGACAGCTGGTCATCCTGACACCCCCTGACATATTCTAAAGTATTTAGAGTCAAATTTTCTTGTAGAAATGAATAAGCTTCGTCTGTCATTTTATAGATAAAATTTTTTCTTGGAATTACTAGACAGCTTTTCATCCTGACACCCCCTGAAAAATTTTGTAGATTCAGCTTTTTATGTAATTTTGTAGCTAAGGATGAGGTTCAACTTCATCTGTGATTTTGTAGACATAATTTTTTCTAGAAATTACTAGACAGCTGATCACCCAGACATCCGCTGATCCTGAAATTCCGCTGACCCTTTGAAAATTTAAGATTTTTCATCTTGAATTTTTCTTGACAAAATTTTTTGCTTGAAATAACTAGGCAGCAGCTCACTTCGACGCTAGACACCCCCTAAAAAATGTTGTAGGTTCAGCTTTTTATGGAATTTTGGAGATAAGGACGTACTAGACAGCTGATCACCCTGACACCCGCTGACCCTGAAACGCCTTTGAAAATTTAAGATTTTTCCTCTTGAATTTTTCTTGACAATTTGTTTGGTTGAAATAACTAAACGGCAGCTCACTTCGATGCTAGACACCCCCCTTCAAAAAATTCCTGTCTACGCCACTGACATTGACATTAAGTTTAAGTTTAGAATTTTGGCAAAGTATTTTTATTTTATTTATTTTTTTTATGCTCTGGTTACGCTTTGTCGAATACTTTAACGATAAGTTTGTTAACCTTTATTTTCTTCTTGCCAGTTGCTTGGCGTGAAATTGATGCACAGTCAGCAGTCAACAGGCAGTAGTAGAAGATTTAAAGAATTAAATTATGCGATTATAACGGTATTTCGCTATTGTCCAATTAAATAGATTGCAAAAGTACTGTGGGAAATAACGCATAATGTGCAACGGATATTTATTTTTTTGTAGCGATTTGTTTGTTTAATGGCATAAATATTAAGTTGCGATTATCGATCAGATTGACAGACGATCAACAGTTACTACAACAGCAACAGCAGTAGCAAACATCAATAACAGCGACAACAGCAGCAATAACAGCAAATAGCAACAACAACAACAACAATAATGCGCAATACGTCTTTGGCCACTGTCATGGCCACATTTCACTTTCAACGGGGCAACATCTCAACGAGAAATCGTGATGAAATTGATTTGCGGCTCTTAACGTTGGTTTTTTTCTTCTCTTTTTTTTTATACACAATCATAGTTACCCGACAGCTGCGGGGCAGCAGCAGCAATTCATTCACTTGCCCCCCTCTATCTCTCTCTATCTCTCTCTCTCTCTGCCTCCCACAATTTCCTAGCTGCATCATCATTTTCTCGCTTTCCAAACTATTTTGCATTTTGCAAGCAAGCAATAAGCGAAAATGATAATTTGTCTATGTTTTTTTTTTTTATTTTTTATTTTGATTCCACTGTCAAATTGGCAACCAAAAAAATAATTCCCCTTAACCCTCAGCTGCCCGTAGTGCTGCTGCTTTTTACACTCCCTGCCATTGCTAGTTGCAAGAGTTCCCATGCTTTGCTTTTGATTTTGCCACTTTAACACGAAATTGATTTTAATTTTATTTTTTATTTCTTTTGTTTCTATTATTTGGCATGTTGTTTTCTATCTCTCTCTCTCTCTCTCTCTCTCTCTCTCTCTTTCACTCTTTTTGTCTCGCTCGCTTTTCTCGCATTTTGCTGTCTAATTGAGCGTGAAATTGCCGTTGATTGATTGTTTTGCATGCGATTTGTTATATTTGTTGTTTTGCTGTCATTGCAAACGATCATCTTCAATGCCTGAGAGCCGGATATTAGCATTGAAGGCATGAGAAGATTTTTTTCTATACATAAATAATAATAATATGCAAAAAATTGCTAAAAAGAAAAATCTTTTCATATTTATTTCAATTTAAATAATATTTTAATATTTTTTTTATATTTTTTTTTTCATATATTTTTTCCTTTGATCAATTTCAACAATCAATTTGCTTGTTTTATGCAATATTTATGTTGCTGATACATGTTGCTGAGCAACATTGTTGCTATGCCAACTAGTCAGCTGAATGACCCAGCAGTATGAACTGCTTGCTGCACTGCTTGTTAGTGCTTGTTTACCAATGGAATTGTCATGTTTATGGTAATTAAGAGCTAATGGGTTCTACGCCATTGCAAGCGTTAATTAACAACATGGTAAAAAAAAAAATATATATATTCTGCATGCCACAGCATCACTTTGAACTTTTGTGGCAGCTTTACTATAGCTATCTCTATCTATCGCTTTGTGTATAACTTTATTTGCTGGTAATACTTTTGCTAGGCTTTACTTTGTTTTCTTTTTTTTTCACTCCCGGCCTCAAGCCTTCTGCTTGCCACATTGCAACTTATTAAACTGCCAAAACGAGTTTTGTCAAAAGGCCGCCAATGAAGCATAGCAAGTGTTGGAAATGTTGCAAGTGTTGCAAGTGTTGCGCTTCAAGTACTTGCCTCCCAAAAAAAAAAAAAAAAACCATTTGCTGGTGATCTTATGTTCAAAGCCATTTATCAATTGTAATGCTGCTGCTGCTGCAAAAGGTTCGTTCAGCCAACTACTTGTGCCGCTTGTCTGCCAAACATAAATTGCAAGTGTGAAAAAAAAAAAACCTCAAAAAAAAAATGCATTTTTTTTTCAGCGAACGTTTATTAGGCGTGCAGGTGTCCATTTAATTGACAGTTAACGAGGCACAACGAGACTAGCCAAATAGTTGATGTCTTTTTAACTCAGATGAGCCTAAATATAATATATATATATATGTATATTATTTTATGATCTATAATAATATCGATCAAAATTTAATCAGCAAATAAATAACCTTCGGATGTCCATGGTATTGAGCATCTTGATGATTTATTTATTGCTCTTATTTCTAATTCAGATTTTGTTAATATACATTGCTCACGATATGGTGATAATATACGCTCCATCATAGAGTTAATACTTTCACATGAAATTCTTGGCAATAAATATACGCAATGTGCATCTCTTTCAGCAATTTCCTCAGAACTTTGATGTGATGGTTCAATTAATGAACATGAACTATTACTTAAATAATTGATCATAGAATTTAATAATGGTCCACCGTTAATAGGAGCACCACCTATACGTCCTCCTATACCCAAACCCGTTGTTTCACGATTACGTTGTTGTTGTTGTTGTTGTTGTTGTTGTTGTATGAGATCCAATTTTGGTTTCTCATGTATAATTGGCATTGGCGAAAGGAAACGTTGTAAATTTCCGCATAGTTCATTCACTTGTAATTTTTGTTCAAGTTCACCCTGTACGGATGCAAGTATATACCATATGGAAACATCTTTAGCTGCATCACCATGTTTTTCCACATAAATGCGTTGCTCCTCATATAATAATGAACGTAGCTGACAGATTTTTTGCCAACGTTTAAATATTTGTACTTGCACATTTGTTCCATTTTGCCAAGCGGAATCCTGCGGTTGTGCTTCTTCAAATCGTCTCGACCAATAGAGCATACGACGTAAATCAACTAGCTCATCGGTACTAAGATCACAATCCGTAGTACATTTCGCTGTCTCATACCACATTATACGGAAACATAGGGTCCTACATTCGTACAATAAAACTAACTTAAACTTCAACTTAATAAATAATAAAACTAAACATCCAAAAAAAAAAAAAAAATACCCTGTTTTTTTTCGGACTTTTTTTTCTCGGACTTTTTTTTTGTTTTTTTTTTTGTGATTTTTTTTTTGTAAAAACTTTTTTTCAGATATTTAAATTTTTGAAATATATTTTTTTTTTTTTATAGACTACTTTGTGCTTGTTACTTACCGACAGAGCTTATAATATATGTTGCCGGCGGTTTAAGTACGCTGCGTGCAAAGGCGCCGCGTAATACTTCCAAAGCGCATGGTTCGGCAGTGACCAGTAACATGCCTGGTGCCACATGTCCAGCATATTTGAGTGCACGTGTTGCCGCTGTCAGTGGCGCATTCCACCAGCATTGCGCATTTGCGGCCAGAAAATTCTGTAATTTGAACAAGTTAAGTTATTAAATGCATGCTATAGAGTTTTTCTCTCTCTCTCTCTCTCTCTCTTTTTCGCTCGCTGTCTCGCTCTATAATTAGAAACTTTAAGCTAGTGAAATGTTAGTTTCTACAACTTGATCTTTGATTTGTAACAGAATAAAGCAATTAACAAATCAATGAAATGCAGCATCATTTTGTGCAGCATCAACAATAACTGCAAAATCAACTGTTTATGCAGCACACAGCTGCACTAATTGACAAATTGCAGTGCTGCAAGTGGCATAATTGAGTTAAGACTCCCCACTGTTGCTCAGACATAAGCGACGGCTGCTGTTGATAGTGTTGCTGCTCATGCTGCTGTTCCCGTTGCTGTTGCTCTTGCTGCTGCTGTTGCTGCTGCTGCTCTTACTGCTGCTGTTGCTGCTACTCCTGCTGCTTAAGCATTATCCATCTGTGGGCGTAGCGTATAGCGCATAGCATATCGCATAGCACATAGAGAAAGAGATCCCAAAAAACCAGTTGGCAGCCGTCAATTAGCTAAGCGGATCGTAGCACGCCCCGTAAACAACAAGCAGGCAACAAATACAGCAACTGCAACTGCAACAACAACTGCAACAGCAAACTGCAACTGCAACTGCAACTGCAACTACAACATATTTGTTGAGCAGGCGCCACAAAGTCGCTGCATCATTGCATTGTTATTGCTATTGTTGTTGTTATTGTTGTTGTTGTTGCTGGCGCATGAAATGCCAAATCCTCAACACGTTCTGGCCCATATAATTCCATGACAAATGGCAAAGTCTTTTATTTATTTCTTTTTTTTTTATTTTTATTTTTATTTTATTTTTCATTTGATTTTATTTTTTCTGTTGCCGTTGTGTTTCCCAAACACTTTTTCAAACTTTTTTTTGTATGTCCGCGAGCAAAAAGAAAAACAGAAACGTATAAATGTCCAATTTGTGCGGTGACAGGAACACTTGAGGCACGTTTCTGTTGTAAACATGGACCAAGGGATTCCGCAAAAAAAAAGCTAAAAGTCACAAGACACACAGCGAGAGGCCTAGGACAATGACAGCGTTTGGAGGAAAGAGCTTTGACGAACTGTAGCAAAAGGAGTGTGGCATGCAGCAATGATTGAGGAGTCGAAGGCGAAGGCAAAGGCGAAGGCAAAGGCGACGGCAAATGCGGCGGCAAAGGCAGCGGCAAAGGCGGCGGCAAAGGCAGCGGCAAAGGCGGCGGCGAGCAGCAGTATCTATCACTAGGGAATACAAGTTTAAAGTGCAGTGCAAAGGTTTAGTTTTGCGCAAGTTTCTCTTTAGTTTTGCTGCTGCACTCGTATTAATGCTATTATCTCTCTCTTTCTCTTTCTCTCCCTCTCTCTCTCTCTCTGCCTATAGCATCATGCTAATGATCACCCAGTTTTATATATGTATAATTTTATTTTTTATTTTTTTCTGCGCTGTGGTCTGCACGACAATTTGACCTTTTGGTTGCCATTTCTCGATGTGGTCACTCCTTGGACTTTAATGTCGCCAGCACGTCGACTATTATACAATGCTGATATTAGACGACTGTCTATCTCTCTCTCTCTCATTCTCTCGCTGCCTGTACTGCTGCTTGATGCTAGCGTAAAAATTAACTCGTCATTGCCTGATGAACCCGTCAGTTGTAGTCATCATCATCATCATCATCATCATCATCATCATCTGCTGCAACCTCAACCTCAGGGCAGTCAGTCAGCTAGCCAGCCATTGGAAAAGTGGGCGTGTCTCACTGTCACGCGCCGACATTAGATGACAACGTCCAAAAGTTGCATTATCTATGCAATCATAAGTCCAAAATGCTAAGCTCTACTCACTAATTTCTGCTGCATCATCATCAACATGCGCTACGCAAACGCAAGAGAGAGAGAGAGAGAATGCAGAGTGTCATGAAGTTATGAAGTCAGAGAGTCATAGAGTCATAGAGCCATAGAGACATAGCCATAGAGATTGCAGGCATCATCATAGCATAGCACAAAAAAAAAAAAAAAAAATGTGTTTATGTCTTTGTCGTGTTTCACTTTTTTTTTTTGGGGATTTTTTTTACTTTTTGTTTTCGCTATTTTTTTGATTTTTTGGAGTTTTTTTCCTTTGGCTTTCGGAAGTAATGCAAAACTTTTAATAATCGAATTAAAAGTGCACGCCGCCGCTGGCGCGTACTATGAAAGTCATTTAACATCGGGATCCAAGTGACTTTGGCATTTTCTCATCGCCTGACGCTCCGGCTCCGGCACCGACTGCGGCTGCTGTTTTCTGGCGCTTTCATTGGACTTTTACTTAATGCCATTCAATGGAAAACTGAACAGCTTCAACTCCCACCAAAAAAAAAAATGAAAAAACACAAAAATAACGACAAAAAAATGTGAAGCTTTTCGCGGTGGCTTTAAACAGACAGTTGGACAGAGAGACAAACAGATAGACGGACAGAAAGACAGACAGAAAGACAGACAGAAAGACAGACAGATAGATGAACGGACGACCAAAACTATCACCAGCAGAGTGAAGACTACAAAGTTGGAAGATGCCATGAGTTGTAATGCAATTGTAATGGCATAGAGGGAGGGGAGAGAAGTATGTACAGTGAGAAAGAGGGAACGAAAGAGTAAAAGAGTCAGCACTATCTTTCACTTGGTTGCAGCTACAAAACAATTTTAAAAGCAAATCTTTAAGTGAGTCTCCGCACAAAGCGCAAGCAACTTTTGCAGGGGGGGGGGGGACACAAAAACCTAATAGAGCTGTGATGAAGTATAATAATCCTTGACCTTACCACAAACAAACTGCGCATGTTGCAGTAGCAGCAGCACTTATAAACATAAAACGCAACAGTTAACATATTATTTTTGTGGTTAAATTGAAGATGCCGCTGCGCTGCGTAATAAGACGCAGAAATTAAATTTGGTTTTTCCTAAAACATTTAAATTACAAGAGTGAAAGAGAGAGGAGAACAAAGAGAGAGACGAAGAAAAGAGAGACTAAGAGAATTGCTAATGCATAAGATAAAGATAAATTATAATTAGTTGATAATGTTACTAAAATGTAGTTAAAAATATTTGTTGGAAAAATAAATCTTACGAAATTTTATTGTACAAATTCCAATTCGAATTCCAAAGTAACATCATTAGTTCTACATCTCTATATATATAATAATAACTATAATTATATAAATGACTTTAATGAGCTCCTCTGTTTTTGGTCTTCCTTCTCTCTCTCACTCTCTGTCTCACTCACTCTCTTTCTTTGTTCATTTGCTATAGTTATTCATTCACACAATTACGAAACGTTTCTCCCGTCCAAAGTAAATATTTTTTCATTTGTAGTACTACTTCTATCTAAGGGCGTCATCATTGTTTATAGTACTATGTCTGGACATAGCGGTCAATGCTTGTCGTTGTGCTTCATGGACTGTTAGCTAGCTGTGTAGTTCTTAGAGGGTTCCGACTACAAGTCCTACAAGTCTCTTTGTACATAATAAAACTAAGCGCGCTTGTCGGAAGCGTCTGCTTGCATAAATATGTTATGCTTGCTGCCAGCTAAAGCACAATTCCAATTCCAATTCCAATCAATGCGTCAACTGATAAGCGTACAAATTGCATAGCCAACACAAGCTAGAGCTACGCCCACTTTTGGATGAAACCAAGGGTTGCTTCATAGGCTGAGAGAGTATGCTGACTGGACGGAGGGGGGAAGAGAAACCGCAGGGTTTGTAGTCAAAGACAGAGCGACAACGACAGCAGCGTCTTAAGCAATTTGCACTGCACTTAAACTGCCAACTAGATTTTTCGGTCAGTCGGGCGTAGCCCTTGGAATATCATTTGCCATAGGCATTGACTGTGGTCGCTTTACAGTTCAGTTCATTTCATATCCTGACATAAGGTGGAGTTTACCCACAAAATATATATAAAAAAAAAGGGGGAGGATTACTATTTGAGATTTGTTATTTGGAGAAGGTTCATTGACCATTCTTTTGGAAATCTAACAAAAATCAACTCTAGGACTTTTGGATTCCCATTCTCTCTCTCTCTCTTTCTGTTTACATGCGATTTGTTTTATTAGTTTTTCGTTGAGCTTAAGTTCAATGTTTGTATTGCCAAAAACACAAATTGTAATGGCAGCTGCTGGCAAAAACTATACACTGCTTGCATAGGATAAAAACAATCTGCCATACGACAGGATATAATCTATAGAAAAATGTGCTCTTGGCATTAAATTGTACTGTATCCTGCTTTTGGGATTCTGGCAATCCTTTTTCTGTTTCTTTTTTTTTTATGGGACCTTGCAATTAATAAGTAGTATGAACTGCAGGGACAACTTTTATGTTGTACTCAATTTCAATTCCAATGTAATTCAATTCGTTGCAACTCTTTAAGCTGCAAATTTCCTGCCACTGCTTCGTTTTCCCCAACTGCTTAGTAAAGTTGCTTGTCTATCTTCTGACTCTGGCTGTCAGAGAGTTGTTTGGAAACTTTATTTTTTTTTTTTTTTGTGTTCAAATTGCAAAAGTTTTTGGCAAATAAAACGTATAATACAACTGCAAGGAAAAAAAAAATCTTATATATATACAGAAATATATATATACGTATTTATCAGCTGCTAAAAATCAGCGCCTTCAATTTAAAATCCAAAGCGTGAAAAGTCTATTAGTTTGAAGTTGAACATGGCGATGGGACGCAACGTGATGCGACGCGAAGTGCTCGGAACGTTTGAAATACTGTGGGAACAATAAAGTCTGTTGCAGTCAGCTCCAATTTCAGTCGACAATTCTGTGCATACAACTCCCTTTGCTCCCTAGCCCTTCGATATGCTTCATCTCATCACACCTCAAATTGTATTGCACCTGCTTATAACTGTTTGTTGTTGTTGTTGCTGTTGTTGTTTATTCTGACTTTTTGATTTACACATTTGACTACAATTGTTATACCCTAGAGTAGCATATACAGAGTATAAAGATTTGCATATCATTTCATAGAAAAAAAATAAAATCTATTTAAATTTCATTGGAATCCAAAAAAAAAAAAAAAGAAGTGTTTCAGTGAAACTTTTTGTCATTTGATATGTTGAAACAGTTGTGTGGGGTATCTTATAGTCAGGCATGCTCAATTGCTAAGCTGCGCTCTATTGTATTTTGGCGTTGATGCACAGCTGGCACTTGCTGAAATGTCTGGCCGGATTGGCTGCGGGCTATGTCATTCATAGTAGTTAAATAGCTGACGTCGCCAACAGTTGCTGCTGCTGCTGCTGCTGTCGCCAGTCGTTGCTACTGCTGCTGCTATTGCAGTTTCTGCCTCTGCCTCTATCCGTGTCTATGACTGTCTAGCATTTAGCACGCAAAGTTTTGTTGTATTTCGCGCACTTCTGCTGTCATTCAATCAATCTGACAATCATCAGCATGCAATGAAGCAAAGTGCTGCCACTACTAAGGGCATTAAATGTGCAGAGCAATAAACATTTCTCATTGCATATATATAAAAAAAAATCTGTACTATCTGTGCTTACTATATTTTATAGTAATGCAATGGCAACCCTCGCTTGTCAACATTTTTATTTTTATTTTTTTAATGGCAATAGATGAGCTGTAAGAGCTGAGTGCTGCCTGTCATTCTACATTCTAATTGCAAATACCGTAATTTATCTTAGCCTTATAAACGAGATTGATGATGATGATGATAATGATGATAATGATGCATACATGCAACACATGCAACACATGCACATTTATTAAGTTATTGAGTTTTAATTAAAGTCGCCAAATGCAATAAATGCAAAAAATTCCCATTTCAAATTGACAATAACAATTAAATGGAAAAAAAAATTAAAATTTCAATTTAAAAATTGCTACGAGTTTTAGATACATATTGTCGCCCTCCCCTATGTAGAAATGTTTAAGTTTTGATTCACTTTAATTAAGACAATTATAAATATATACTATATATATATTGTGTGATTGATTTACTAGCAGAAATAAAAAGCATTTAAAGCTAACGATGCTATTAAATAATTAAACAGTTTGCTAGCCAAAAAAAAAGCTATAAGTAAAACTAAATTAAAAGTCAAACAATTAACAGAAAGACAGACAGAGAGAGAGAGAGAATGAGAGAGAGAGAGGAGAGAACTGTCTTATTTTCACAATTTGACTGAGAGAAAGCTAAAAGCAGCTGATCTCTCTCTCACACTCCCCTACTATGTCTATCTCCCTCTCTGCATATATACCACTGTCTGCTTGTAATCAGGTTTATGTCTGTCTGTCATTAAAATGTGAGCTTTAAAACAGAACTGAAAACTGAGTTAAGAAATTAGAAGCGTCAACCGAAAAAGAAAAACACTCAAAAAAAAAACATAAACACAAAACATAAACATAAAGCTAAATACAAATACAAACACAAAAGACTTGATAAAGTGCAGCAGCTATAAGATAATAACAGCTGTTCCATAAGCTGCTATATACTACTACAACAACAACAACAACAACACGAAAACATTTTCCCTTTTCCGCATAGATTTCAAGAATAAACCAAAACAATTTCGAGAATTACAAATGATAAATTTTGCGCTGTAGATAAAGGCTGGTGGTGGCAATCTTTCAAGATATTATATTACAATCTGCATTATAATTGGAATTTAATCGCTGCATTAAATAATATTAATAGTCTTTTTATTTTTTTCCCAGTATTTTTCCCGCTATTTTTTCCCAGTATTTTCCCCTATTTTTCCCAGTATATAACCTAATTTTGTACATTGTGTTAGTATAATTTATCCACTATTTTTCTAAAAAAAATTTTCACTTTTTTTTTCTAAAAAATTTTGCTACAATTCAATTTATCCACTATTTTTCCTATAATTTTTATTACAATTTATCCATTATTTTTCTATAATTTTTCCTACAATTTGTATTAAAATTTTTCCAATATTTTTACTAAATTGTTTCTACTATTTTTCCTACAATTTGTTACTACAACTTTTCCACTATTTTCCTATCAATTTGTACTACATTTTTTCCACTATTTTTACTACACATTTTACTATAATTTTCCTACTATTTTTCCCAGTATTTCCCCCTATTTTTGTCCATTATTTTACCTACGATTTATCCACTGTTTTTCTACAATTTTTTCACTATATTTTCTAAAATTTTTACTACAATTTTTCCACTATTTTCCTTCAATTTGTACTACAATTTTAATTACAATTTATCAACTATTTTTCCTACAAGTTTTACTACAATTTATCCAATATTCTTCTATAATTTTTTCATTATTTTTCCTACAATTTTTACTAAATTTTTTCTATATTTTTACTAAAATTTTTCTACTATTTTTCTAAAAAATTTTCCTACAACTTTTCCACAAATTTTTCCTAGAATTTTTACTACAATTTATCCACCATTTTTCTACAATTTTTTACTATTTTTCTTACAATTTGTATTAAAATTTTTCCACTATTTTTCCTACAATTTTTCTACAATTTATCCCCTATTTTTTCTACAATTTTTCAACTATTTTTCCTACAACTTTTCCTACAATTTTTTCAGTTAAAATTTTATCTAAACGTTTTTCATTTTTTTTTTTATTTTTATTTTTATTGAGTTTGCGCAATTTTGCTATCAGGCAAAATAACAGCCATAACTGCAAACGTTCATAGATCACAAACACAACAACAACAACAGCAGCACAAGTGAATATATTCATATTCATAGTCATGAATTTAAATATGAATATTATATTGCATATGTGTAGCGAGATTTTTGTGCTGTTACTGTTGCTGCTGTTGCCGTGGGGGCAATTATTGTCTACAGCGTGACTTGAACTGAAGCAGTTGCCACTTTGGCCACTTGGCCCGTGGACATTGGACATGGGACACTTCAAGACGACAAAAAAAACGATTGTAGACACTCTGTATATATGTGTGTGTTTGTGTGTATGTAGCAGACACTGGACGTAATCCAAGACGACCTTGCCGTCGTCTCGGGTTGATCACAGTTAACTTGCATAATATATACAATAACAACAACAATAAGAGCAACAAGAGCAACAACAACAACAACAAGATGCGCTTTGGCTTCAATTGCAGCCCACACAAAATTTGCGCTGCTCTCTTTTTTATTATTATTTTTTTTATTATTATTATTTATTTTTATTTTTATTTTAAGCTTTTCTTTCATTTCATTGTATTTTATTTTATTTATTCATCTTTTTATTTATTTGTTTATTTTCTTCACTTTATTTATTTATTTATTATTTATTTTTTTTTTGTATATTTTTTTTATTATTTGTTTGCCAATCAAATTAGTTGCCATAAGGCAATTGAAATTGTAATTGAAATTGAAATTAAAATCAATTATATGGCGCACGCCAAGCAATTAAATCGTTTTCAACTTTAACATCGAGGCGACAAAAAAAATAAAAATAAATTTACGTTTAAATGTTTAAATGTTACGCCATCGTTAAACATTTCATTTAAAACTCAATCAAGCTTAATCGAGGGTTGCCAGAGGCAGGGGCAGCTGCAGGGGTTGGTGAGGTGGCAACAAAAATCAAAGCGCATAACAATACGAATTGCCGATGCTGCCGTTGCCGTTGCCGCGTGCCGATAAATCAATTTAGCTTTTTTTTTCGGCTACACTTTGTCTTTAGCTTTATTTTCACTTTGATTGCACATGAAATTGTATTTGAAGAAAACTGCAGGCGGCCGGAAAGTTGAAATCATAGCGACAGAGACAGTAAGAGAGAGAGAGTGAGTGAGTGAGTGAGTGAGAGTGTGAGAGAGTGAGAAGTAAGGCAAGTTAACAAGCAGCGCTTTGTGACTGCCGGTGAATGGCAACGATTGTTACGGGCTCAGATCAAGATCGTTAGCATTGACTGACTGATACTGCAATAGGAATATAGACACACACACACACACACATGCATAAACACTGTCATGTTCATGTTTATAATGTTGATGATGTTGATGATAATGACGTTTTAGCTTTATTCCTGTTAACAATTTGGCCTTCGTTCTATCGGCAATCGCCAACGCATTTCACTTTTTAACTTTTCAATTAACATTTTTTTTTTTTCATTTTTTTTCATTGCTAAATTTTATGATATGCAGCAGCAGCAGGAGCAGTTGTTGTAGGGGGGCGCTAGTTGAGTTATGCTTGTTTCTGTTGTTGTTGTTGCAAATTTTAAGACTCTCAGTCTAGTCTCACACACACTCCGTATAAGTCAAACAATAATAATAAAATATCACGAAATAAAATAACAAACAACAAAACAAAACAACATGAAACAAGTTGTGCGACTGAAGTCATTTGTCTGCTGCAAAGCGCACTAAAGATTAATAAGATATACGTATGAATATATATAGTATATATATATATAGTAAATCTGTGTGTGAGAAATATAAAACTGCAGTTCAGCAAGATCAACGCAGGTGACTGCAGTTCATTTGCCATACATATATATATATTTTTTTACATATTTATTTTTACATCCTTCAAAATTAACACTGAGCTGCCGGTGCCACAGTGCGCTGACATTATGTGTGTGCCGACTGTTTCGCTGATTAAACAATCGATTTATTTTTAAATGAATTATTGTTAAAAACATTAATTTTATGATGTTTAAATATTATACTTTAGTTTTTATTTATGCCTGTTATTTTTTTTCAGGCGCTGACAGAATTTTAAAAATATTTTTATTTTTTCAATTTTCAAAATATTCATAAAAAAAATAATGTTTAACTACATAATCATTTATTTTTAACTAGTGGGCGTATTTTTCTCAGTATTTTTTGCAGTATTTTTTACAGTAATTTTTTTTTAGTATTTTTTTCAGTATTTTTTTTTTAGTATTTTTTCAGCATTTTTTTAGTATTTTTTACAGTATTTTTTTTTTAGTATTTTTTTTCAGTATTTTTTTTTAGTATTTTTTCAGCATTTTTTTAGTATTTTTTACAGTATTTTTTTTAGTATTTTTTACAGTATTTTTTTTTTAGTATTTTTTACAGTATTTTTTTTAGTATTTTTCAGTATTTTTTTTTTTAGTATTTTTTCAGCATTTTTTTTTAGTATTTTTTCTAGTAATTTTCCTAAAGTAATTTATTTAAAAAGATTATGGAAAAATTTTATTTTTTAGTATTATGAAATTATTATTTTTGACTTTAAACTATTTATCATAGTGGCAACGATTATGTTTTTCTTCTTTTTTTATGGCTGTCAAAATTTTGATTTAAAATGCATATCGCACACCTACAAAATAACATATATGTATATATAGAGAAAGAGAGTGAGAAATATTTCAAAAGATTTTTTTTTTTTTTTTAAGATAATTTTCACATTTATTTCTGTTTAGCTTTAATTAGTTTTCAATGGATATTACATAAGCATTGCCGCATCGTTGGAACGCCGCGTTAAATTTCGTCACAGTAATCTGAACAATTTATTTTCTCATCATTTCTGTGACGGAAATCATAATACTTTCAATTTTTATGTTATGCTCATTAAGCGTTTTATATTGTCCCTGGGAAACACCCTAAAAAAAATAAATAATAAAGAAAACCTAAGATTCTACTTTAACTTGTAACTTCAATCTTCTCATGCAATACTTCTTCCCTTTGGCCAGCACACTGCCACGCCCAGTATAATTCACACTTGATTGCACTTGCACACACAGATAGAGATAGAGACAGACAATGAACTATTGACTAAAAGTGTAGAGTGTAGTTTATCATTCATTCTGTTTCACTAGAGTAATTTTCTTATATGCTTAATAAACATATATACAAATAGACAAATAGACAAACAGACAAATAGAAACAAGCAGACAAACATTTGTATCTTCTTTTTTTTTTTTTTTTAGTAACTTCCTGTTCTCTTACTATTTCAATAAGTTTGTGGCATCACTTTAAGCATGCCCCAAATTGGCATTGTTTATTGTTTGGCCCTAAGCATATATATATATATATCAACATAAACACACATATTCACACACACACACACACACACACACACTCTTATATAGTCATAAAGTGAATGAATAACATCTTTGGCCTCTCTTCCGATTCACATTCAGGGCACGCTTCATAGTAGAAGTCTTATCTTCAGAGACGACTCAAAATACACATAGCACACAGCACACACTGAGCAACTCTACAAAACTTAACAACTCTACACACATATAAAAATGTAGCCAAGGCACGTAATATTAATTAGCACAGTGAGACACAGTGGACAATGTCCGATGCTTGCTTTGCTCGTTGTTGCATTTGTGTAATAAATATTCATAAAAAAAAAAAATCCAACTGTTGGAAATTGTAACTCTCTGTGCAAGCCAAAAAAAACTGTAAACTAAATATTCAAGGGAAATACTTTTGGTATTCAAAATGCGCAAAAAAAAATAAAAATAAAAAAAATACAAAAAAAAATATAAAAAAAAAATACAAAAAAAAATACAAAAAAATAAACATGTCAAAAATAAACTAAAGAAAAAAAAACATATATATAAATCGCGGCAAACTTCTTTTTTTTTTTTGAAGTAAAGTGTTTCAAGTGTTTGTTGACCAAGTCACGAAATTTTTTCGTATACGTTCATTCATTCTCTCGTATTCATATTTATTAGTCATTTTTTATGGCAATTTTGCTCGCAATTTAATTGAATAATAATCATGAATAATGAATAAATTGAGCGTTAAAAAAAAATAAAATCACAATGCAACAAAATAAATAAATAAAAAATTCAGCTGTGTCATTGTCAAAATAATGCACTTAAACTTACTAAGACTTTAAAATAAATTGCATAGAAAAAAAGTCAATTATAGTTTTGCTTAATAAATCACGAAAATTCTTTAAGAATATTTAAAAAAAAATTAAATTAATTTTTAAAGATTTTATAAATTTTATAATATTTTTTTTTTCTTTTAAAAATTATGTAAGATAATTCTTGCTCAACGCTTTTTTTTTTATTTGTTTAAGATTTATTTAAATATTGATACGCAGCATAATTAATTGATTAAAGCTTTATTCACAAAAAATTAACACATACTAATAATAATGAAGTCTTCAAGTCTATAATTATCACACTTCTTTACAGACATATGTATATATATAATATAAATATATATAAATATATATATAGATATTCTTTCTATATATTATAGCAATACATATAAACTTGCTCTGCTTGACTTGTTTTTAGTTTTTAGTCATTTGTATCGCTACATAAATTAATGCTACAAACTTGAACTTGACGATGACGTCATGACGTGTAGCAATCAAGTTGCAATAAAAATTGAATAGAACAACAGCGAACAATATAAAACTCATCTACCGAAAAACTGTATACAAACTTTGTCGGCGAATAACACGCAAAAAAAATTAAAAAAAACTAATTTAAAATTCAAATTTATTGTGAATGCAGAAAGAGATGGAAAACATTGAATAAAAAAAAAAAAAAAATAAATGCTACAGAATTTCAATAGGTTTTTATTTTTTTTTTGAGGTGCAATTTTTATTTGTTATGTGGCAATTTATAATAAAGAAGTTCATGAGAATCTGAAAATTTAGCAAATTTATTTTGCTGTTGCACATGCTTATCGCGCTTGTTGCAAGTAGCAAAGTCATCAATAAAAGTCGTAAAATAATAAAAACCAAAACTTGCCGACAGACACGAAAGAAGTAGAAAAAGCAGCAACTGGCTGCAAGATGCCAAAGTTCTGCCAATTGCAGTTGCAATACAGCAATTGCAGGCAAAATATTTTATTGTTGTTGTTGTTGTTGCAAGTGAAGTAAAGTAAAGTAAGAAGTAAGTTTTGTTGTCAAGAAATTGTCTAGTCTGAATGACGCCAACAAATTTGCCGCTATTCAAAGTGCAAACTTGCAACTTGCAACTGGCAAGTGGCAAGTGGCAAAAAGTAATGTCAATGTCTTAATGCATAAGTTTGTAACCTGTGTGCAACAACGTTCCAAGTCATTTGTTGTCATGGGAAATGCGCACAGTGCATTAAAAATAGCAAACGCACTGGTCGACCTTGAACAACAGATTTACAGATATATAGAGGAATATATATATATATACACATATATATATAATCTACTTGCCTAGACTTGTAGATCGTATCACAGATAATCTCATTACTCGTTAACTGTAATTTGCTGTAAACTCTTCAACTAATTGCAAATAAACCTCTAGCAAGCCTTTGGCCTAAACTATAAAATTTCATGTTAAAACAATTTAAGAATTTCAAGTGAAAATCATTTTTTTTTTTTTCGTTTTTGATTTTGTTAAGCATAAAATGCCAGGGCCTCCCCATTGCTGCTGCTGCTGTAGATGCTGCTGCTCATAGTCGATCAACACGAACATTGGCAACAACTACACGCACTATTGAGGCGCTAAAGCGCCGCCTGAACTTGCACCGTACATCATGCAGTAAGAACACACTGGACACTTGGAACATTGTACACTGTGTACACTGAACTGTGTTGTGCGACTTGAGCGACTTGCAACCAGTTGTTGGTTATATCTGCTGTTTGGAAACCAGTTCGCATTGAGCAGAGCTCACAGTTCGCAGCACTTTTGTGGCAACTTACATACACAAACACACACATTTATAAAGATTTGTTAAAACTCACCTGAAATATCATATATCCCGAGTCGTACATCCAAAAGTCCTCGGGCGTGTGGCCCGGCTTGCTCAGCTGGATGGCCAGGCAACGCTGCAGTATGAGACGACAGCGTTGTGGACCACCGGGTGACTTGGTGCCCATTGCGTTGCGATTTTTTTTTGTCTAAAAATAACGCGAGACGATGGTTAAGAGACAAAGAGAGAGACGCTAACTGCGTTGAGCGACTGTGCCGTAGACTGAAGTTCAAGTTGAAGCCTCAATGTGCGGCTCAATTCATTTATTGTTGTTGTTGTTATTTTCGTTGTGTTTTTTTATTATTATTTTTATTTTTTTTTTCTTTTTCGTTTTTTTTTGTTTTTATGTTTTGTGCGTTCAAAGCTTCATTACAGCGTCACTTAATGGTCAGCGAGAGACAAGAGAAGAACTTTTTTTTGTTGTATTTTTAAAGATGAGGAAGAAGCAGAAGAAGGAAGAACGAAACTCGTATTAAACTGTCGGTCGGGTCGGTCGATTGGTTTGTATTCTTGTTTTAAGCTCTTTGCCTGTTTGCCTCTTTGGCTGTTTGGCTATGTTGTTGTTTTACATTTTTGTTTTCGCACACTTTTATTTTCGACTTTGTTGCCTCTTCGCTTTTATGGCTTTTACTTTGACTCGCTTGAACTTATGGACTGTGGCAGCCAAGCAAAGACTTATCAACCGCAGTCGCAGTCGCAATCGCAAATCGCAGCAGCAACAACATTTAAACGCAACGCAACGCAACGACGCGACGCACGCGCATGAAACGAAAGCAGCAGCAACAGAAATAACAATAAGATTTTTTTTTTTTTTTTTTTGATGAAGACACACACACACAATCACAAACAGTCAGCGACGCGACTGAGAAACGTTTTGCCGACAACAACGACGAGAATGACAAAAAACGACAAAGACAGCGGCGGCGGCGGCGACGTCAATAACATGCGCAGCACAAATAGGCAACCGAACGCACCAAGCGTCACAAATGAACTGAGCGCTCTTGCTGCTGCTGCCGTTTCTCAATGCGACTGCTGTTGCTGCTGCTGCTTCTACTGCTGTCGCATAGCACGAGCGCCAACGAAGCGACAGCGACGCGAGCTGCTTCGGCTGCGCAAGTGGCGTTTGCATTGAACGCGAACTATATATTTGTTTTTGTTTTTTTTTTTTGCTCTGTGCTCGCGCTCGTTTTTCGTTTTCGCACACGTTTTTGGAGAGTCTCCGTCTCCCTCAACTTCGACTTCGTTTTTGCGCGACTTCGGCTTTGAAGTTTTGCCTGTCAGCCTTGCTGCTGCTTCGCCTGTTGTATTGTGGAGACTTTTGCTGCTTGCTGAAATGACAACAAATAAAATAATAAAATAAAATAAAATAAAAAACACAAGAAGCGGCATTAAAACCTTGATTATAAAATCAATTAGGCGAACCAAAAATAAAAATAAATAAATAAATAAGAAAGAGACAAAGAAAAGAAAAGCAGAAAATAATCATAATCATAAGCATAAAAAAAAACGCGACGTCTAGCAGTCTGCTAGCAAACTGCTCTTAATAATATATTGTATTAACATTATGATCATAATCATTTTGATGATTAGCAATCAAACTTAACGGTGGTATGCCAAGATTTATTACATTTTTTTGGCAACATTTTTTTTTTGAGTTTATTTTTAGGCAACTCTCCCACCGGCAATTCAAGTCTTGTTTTGCTCATTTCCTGTTGAAATTGCCGGATATACTAATGACTATAAATGAGTTAATTAAAATAAGACTGTGCTTTTTTTTAAGGTTTCTACAAGTTTTTTTTAGAGCATACTCTATATGCTGTTATACATAATACTAATACAGTTATGCATATACATATATGTTCTCTGTCTATTCTAGAATTCAATTTGCATTTTGCAGTAAGGAAGTGGGAAAACGTAGATTACCTTTAATTGCCATCATGCCATGTAAGTCGCATGTCAATCAACGAATCAGACTTTTTCCTTAATGTAATGTTAAAAAAAAAAAAAAAAACTGTCATATAGAGAATAATAACAATAGCAGCAACAGCAACAGCAACAACAGAAATGCGTCATCTGATCAGATTACAAGCGATTTTAGATTTACATTTTGATAATTTGATTCGTGTCGCGTTTTGCAGTTCACTTTTTGGTTGCTTATCTTCATCACATTTGTCGCACATTCATCTTCTGAATTCGGTCAACGCGCGCGACACTTCCATATAGAAAAAAAGAGTACATTGAAGGGAGTGACAGAGAGCGCGAGAGAACAAGAGTGACAAAAGCTTTATTTCAAGCTGCTGTAAGCTGCAGAAGCAGGCACAGCAAGGTAAGCGGGGAGTAAGAGAGAGACAAAACGATGTCCAATCAAAAGTCACAAGCCAATTAAATGACGATGAGATCATCGCCCACATTTCGTAGCATATTTCGATATACTAAGCACCTTGGCATTTTGGCCAAGATCAACAAGTGGTTGGCAAGTATGTGTGTGAACAAGAAGAAGTTATTGCTAACATAACTTTAATGCGACCCTTTACGCATTTTCCTTTTATTATTTATTTATTATACATTTTATTTTTTTCTCATTCTTTCTTTCTTTCTTATTTGTCGATCCATTAAGAGCCAGGCGTGCTTTTGTTATAGAAAACATGTTTCTTAGCCTGTCTATCTGTCTGTCTGTCTATCTGTCGAACCCAAATCTGTGCTCGACTACAAGTCCGACTTCGAACCCAGCAACAACAACAACAACAACAACAAAGCATACAAACATTCCATAAGCAAGAGAATTTTGCCAGCTGTGCCGACACCACTGCCGCCTTCTCAATGGATTTGGTTTTTATTTTTTTTTTTTTTTTGTTTATTTTTCTATGTATATTCAGCTGCTGCTTTAATTGTTGTTGTTGTTGTTAATTTTAGCTTTTTCTGTTTGTCTTACAAATCAGAAAACATTATAAATTGGTGAAATCAAAGCGTTAGTAAATGGCAAACAAAGTTTCAAAAGGTGCTAAAAAATTCAAAAATAAATAAAAAATTGTAGAAAAAAAAAAATGGAAATAAAAGTCGACATCAATTATTACTATTAATAATAAGCTGTCCAACATTGACATTTGCATAAAGTGTCCAAACTGCCAAAAGATTTGTTTTTTGTTTTTCCCCCCCATTATGATTTCAATTGCCCCTCAGGCAACAACAGCAACAACAACAACAATAATAATAACAGTCAGAAATTGTTAGTTGCTTGTTCGCTGAGTCAGTAATTAAATTTGGCGAATGACTTCAAGTCGCGCTTCAAATTCAATCATAAAAAATTATATATATATATATATATAGTATATATTCAAGTTTTTAAGAGCTTTTCAAGTTTTTCGAACAATCATCAAGAAAATATACAATGTCCTTTTGTGACCTTCTCGCTTTTGCTTTTTCAAAATATATATAATCTTACAATGATAATGATGATGATGATCAAATTATGATTTGTTATATTAAAGTTTATTAACATTTAGTTTTAAATCGTGAGATCATAAGTCTATAGTCAGTCAATAGTCAAAGTCTATATAAGCTGTTTTGCTACCTTATTGAGTTAACCTTGTTTTCTATTGGCCAAAAAAAAAAAACAAAAACTTTCTAATGAATATTATATTTATATTTATATTTTTTTGTATATTTAAGTTGAACTGTCCCTGATCTTGGCTTTTTGTTCATTATCAAATCTGCATAAGTCATGATCTGTTATTCTTTAAGCTTTGTATTTTTTTTTTTTTTTTTTTTGTATTTTTTTTTGTAGTGTAAATTCTTCACGCTTAGCCGTTATAATGAGATCAGCCATGGATATTACTGAAAAGTCAAAGATATATGACAAACACAAAGAAAGAAAGACAAAGAGAGAGAGAGAAAGAGAGAGAGAGATGAAAAGGGACAAAGAAAGAGATTGACAGAATGTTTTTTTTTTTTTTTAACAAAGTTGTAAAATTGAATAAATAAATAAGTGAATAATTTTGTATATTCATTATTCTCAGGAACAGTTAATGTTGTGTGTTGCACAGTTTTCACTTTGTAGTGATCTATTTTTAGCAGAGAGCTTTATGCCAATCATAGCAATTATACTTATTTACTTTATATGACAAATTTCATCCAATTATCTGCCCCTTGCAATATTTTAATAATATTCGCATAATCATTAGTTCTAGAAACAGTTCAAGTTGAAGTTGAGCTATGCTCAGAACTTATTGTCTAGAGATTTAAAAGTCTATATAATATGGAAAACTATTAATGCTACATTTCCCATGTCTCCCTTTTCCCTTCTCCAATTTCCAATGAATATCCTATATTCACTAATCCTAGAAACAGTTCAAGTTGAAGAACTTGAA
Source organism: Zaprionus obscuricornis (assembly GCA_037044475.1). Taxonomy (NCBI): domain Eukaryota; kingdom Metazoa; phylum Arthropoda; class Insecta; order Diptera; family Drosophilidae; genus Zaprionus; species Zaprionus obscuricornis. Next base: position 26,512 of record JBAMBR010002646.1, read on the forward strand.
CTTCAATTTAAACTGTTTCTAGGAGGAGCTATATACAGATTTTATTTTTGTAGAGATTTTATAGTCTATATAAAATATGGGAAACTAACTATTCATCATAATTCCAATAGAACTTCAAGTGAATATTTTTAAATATTATTAATTCCTGGGGAACAGTTTTGGATATATTCGTAATGTTTACTTTGAGCTATGCACAGATTTTAGAGATTTTATATATAGATTTTACATATAGAAAACTAAACATTGCCACCTAATGCTACTTAATGCCTTGTCTCCCTTTCCCTTACAACTTCTAATGAATATACATATGTATCCTATATTCACTCCTCCTAGAAACAGTTCAAGTTGAAATTGAGCTATGCTTAGTTTTCATTTTAGCAGAGATTCTATAATCTTCATATACATATAACAACAAGTTAATCATTGCAATTAAGCTACATACACTATATGCTATACATTTCCTCACTCCTCCACCTCCTCCTTTTCCCCTCTCCCGTTCAAGCTCACGCTGTGTTATGTTTCAAAATTGACAGCTTACTTTCAATTGCGACATCTAGTTAGCGCAAAAAGAAAAAAAAATAAAGAAAAATTTAAGAGCCAAATAAAACGACACGATCGACGACTGCATCGTTGTCGGCTGCATCAGTTGCATGAATGAATCGCTTAATGAAGCGTCGCTGCAATTGTGGACAGGCTGCAGCGCTGTTAGCAGAGCTTCAAGTCCAAGCTGTTGCTGTTGCTGCTGCTGACGTTGACGTCTGTGGTTTGTGCTTGTGCTTGTGCTTGTGGTCAATCGTCAGCCGTTATCCACCCGCAAAACGTCAAAGTCTTTTTTGGTCTGCAAAAGCAGGCAACTAAGCAACAAACCAAGCGTCTGCTGCCACACCCCCTACGCTCCATCGCTCGTCCACTTTTCACTGGCGATGAAACACAAAAAAAAAAAAAAAAAAAAAAAGCCTGATCCATAATTCAGTTTTACGGTTCAGCGGTTGTATGCACCACGATCCATGCCTCATGCCGCATGCTAGCCAATTGCAGCAATGTGGCAAAGCAATCGATTTAAGCGCCGCCGCATAAATTGAAGGCAACGATGCTGCTCCAATGCCTGCCAAAAAGGTTCCTACAATCTACAACAACAATAGCAACAACAACAACAACAACATGATGATGAATTGTTTTCTTTGTCGACTTGTTGACTGCCAAAAGCTGCTTGCAACTTGCAACAGTCACTGCTTGCCGTTGCCGCTTTTGCTGCTGATGTGAATGATGAAGTAGGAAAAACGAAAAAAAAAAAAAACGAAAAAAAATTGCAAATTGTATCAAAAATTTAAATTTTCGCTTTCATTATGCGGCGGTGGCGTCGCTGACTGCAAAGCAATCCCCCGTCTGCCACTCAATGCTAGCATTTGCTAATGGACTGCATGTTGTTGTTATTGTTGCCTGTTGTCTGTCTGCCATTGTTTTGGTTCATTTCTTTAGCTGCAACTTTTTCCCTATTTTCAGTTTTGACAGTCGCGTTTTTCACAAATAATGAGCTGCTTTTGTTCACTCACCTTATCATCCCCTTACTGCTCACCTCTCTCACAGCTCACCCCACCCTGTGGCAAATGCAACATTCAAGGCGTTCGCATAATTTATTGGCTACTTTGGCAAAAAATAAAAAAAAAAAATCAAGCATTGATACCAGCTGATAAGCTTTAAAAACTATGGCAACTCTCTCAATAGTTGTATAGTTTATTATTGTTGCACGTAGCGTATACGCAATATGTATGTATAGCATGGCATGGCACCTCAGCAAAAGCGCATTCACTTTCAACTAATTACGCGCATAAATTAAATGCACAACAAGTTGCATTACAATTACAGTGCGAGCGCAATGCTGCTGCTGCTGTTGCTGCAAAAAGTAAAATGAGGAACACAATTGCAGCAGCAGCAGCAGCAGCAGCAGGCTGGAGAAAAGACAAAAGACAACGGCCAAAAGAAAATGAGACTTTTGCCCAGATGCCACACGAGTGTCTGCCGCTGCTGCTGCCGCTGCTGCTACGAGAAACTTGTGGAATGCCAAAGATGTTTGGCGAAGCCAAGAAATGACATGCCATGCTCATGCTTATGCTTATGCTCATGCTCATGCTCATGCTCTCAGACCCATGCTCCCATGCACCCGTGCGCCTGTATGCAATCTTCTCTGCCTTCCACTCTCTCTTTCCACTTTATTTGCAACATCCTCCACACTGTGGACAAACGCTGACATGTTCCTGCAAAACACAGCGAATGGCAGCCACATTGGAGACGTTGTCGACGAAGAAGACGTTGTCTGCCAAGCGGAGACATTGCGGCAGACGATGCAATAACAATCACAACAATAATAATAGCAACAGCAACAGCAACAACAACAATAATAATAATAACAACAACAACAACATAACAAGTGAATATATATAGTATATAAAATTAACAATCTGCAATGTTAAAATTTAGATACTCTGCGGAATTACATTAAATATAAAGATAAATTGATTATTTTTAACGTTATCTCGTAGTATAAATAAATAAATGAATATAAAGCAAATAAATATAATTAATAGCAAATAATTATTATTTAAAAAAAATTAAATAAATATAAAAAAAGATAAATATAAATATAAAAAAATAAAATAAAATAAACAAAATAACTAAAATATAAAAAAAATACAACTAAAATATAAAAAATACATATAAAAAATATATATAAAAAATATATATAAAAAAAATATTAAAAAAATATATAAAAAATAATATAAAAAAATATATATAAAAAAAATATATAAAAAAAAATATATAAAAAAAAATATATAAAAAAAAATATATAAAAAAAAATATATAAAAAAAAATATATAAAAAAAATTATATAAATATGAAAGGAATTTTAATTAATATAAATACTAAAAATAAATATATATATATATATATATATATAAAATAATTTACACACATAAATAAGAGAAAATATAAAATGAATTTCAATAAATAAAATATAATAAATAAAAATATTTATAAATTAATCAAAAAAGAAAATATTAAAAATAGAATATAACAAAATTTAAATAGATATTTATAAATATAAATAAATATATAAAAAAAATTTAATAAATATTTAAATAAATATAAATTAATAGAAATACATATAAAATAAATTGAAATAAATATAAAATAAATATAAATAAATATAAATAGATATAAATAAATATAAATAAATATAAATAAATATAAATAGATATAAATAAATATAAATAAATATAAATAAATATAAATAAATATAAATAAATATAAATAAATATAAATAAATATAAATAAATATAAATAGATATAAATAAATATAAATAAATATAAATAAATATAAATAAATATAAATAAATATAAATAAATATAAATAAATATAAATAAATATAAATAAATATAAATAAATATAAATAAATATAAATAAATATAAATAAATATAAATAAATATAAATAAATATAAATAAATATAAATAAATATAAATAAATATAAATAAATATAAATAAATATAAATAAATATAAATAAATATAAATAAATATAAATAAATACAAATAAATATAAATAAATATAAATAAATATAAATAAATATAAATAAATATAAATAAATATAAATAAATATAAATAAATATAAATAAATATAAATAAATATAAATAAATATAAATAAATATAAATAAATATAAATAAATATAAATAAATATAAATAGATATAAATAAATATAAATAAATATAAATAAATATAAATAAATATAAATAAATATAAATAAATATAAATAAATATAAATAAATATAAATAAATATAAATAAATATAAATAAATATAAATAAAAATAAATAAATATAAATAAATATAAATAAATATAAATAAATATAAATAAATATAAATAAATATAAATAAATATAAATAAATATAAATAAATATAAATAAATATAAATAAATATAAATAAATATAAATAAATATAAATAAATATAAATAAATATAAATAAATATAAATAAATATAAATAAATATAAATAAATATAAATAAATATAAATAAATATAAATAAATATAAATAAATATAAATAAATATAAATAAATATAAATAAATATAAATAAATATAAATAAATATAAATAAATATAAATAAATATAAATAAATATAAATAAATATAAATAAATATAAATAAATATAAATAAATATAAATAAATATAAATAAATATAAGTAAATATAAAATAAAATAAAATAAAATAAATATAAAATAAATATAAATAAATATAAATAAATATAAAATATATATAAAATAAATAGAACTAAATATAAAATAAAAATAAATAAATAAAAAAAACAACTGAATAATATAAAAAAATTTTAAAAAATATAAAAAATATTTACAAATAAATTCAAATAATCCAAAAAATAGTTATCTATAAATAAATAAAAATAATAATAAATACGGCAATAAATATCAGAATGAAACAATAATTAAAAAAATAAATATAAAAAATATAAGTAAACATTAATTAAATAGAAAATAAATCTGAATAAATTTTAAATATATTTTAAATATAAATAATTGAAAAGAATAATAAATATTTTACTATACTATATAAATAAATATAAATAATATTAAATAAATAAATATTTAATTATGCAAGTAACTAAAAAATATGTTTATTTCTAAATATTTGCATAGACATAACAATAAATCCTTAATTAATAAAATGCAATGAAACGCGCCAAGCTACATAACAATCGCAAGGAAGCCCGCATAATCGTAAGGGAAAACAATATATGACAACAGCAACAGCAGCAATAACAACAAAAACAACAATAATTGCAGCTACCACAGAAGCTGTGACAATGCCGTTGATAATAATAACAACAACAACAACAGGCAATAACAACAACATCAAATTGTTATGTCTGTCTGCTTTAGCTCTGCAATTTTACGTTGCGTCTTCAATTTCAGCATTCTTTTGGCAGTCTGCATATTTGCCGTTGCAGCAATTGCTGCTGCTGTCGTTGCTGCAGTTGTTGTTGTAGCTATTGTTTATGCTTTTGCTTTTGCTTTTTATATATAAAGTTTTTGCTGTGGGTTGTGTGGCATTGCAATTGCATCGATTTGGTTTTTGTCAACGTTATGCGTCGAGTTGAAATGTGTTGAGCGCAATGCCAACGTGTCGTATGCGTAATCTGAATCTTAGCTCGCCCAATGAATTGTTTTTTTTTATTTTTTCTCTTTCTTTGGCTTTTGCTTGTGTGGCGCAATCAATTTGCCTCAATGTTGGCGCGTTCAAATTTTTTTTTTTTTCGGGAAGTTGTTATCAAGCATTTTGTGTCAACGTTGTGGCGTTGTCAATGTTGTTGTTGTTGTTGTTGTTGTGTAGCTGTTGCGGTTTGTATTGCTGCTGCGTTAGTTGTTGCTGCTGCTGCATATGTTGCTGTTGTTGTTATTGTTTGTTGTTAATGCAATATGAGCAGCAGCTTGCTGTGGCTTTAACTTTGACTAAAACTGCAACAGCAACAGCAACAGCAACAGCAGCAACTGCTGCTGCTACGTCGACTGCAACAGCAACTACAACTGCAACTGTGGCTGCAACTGCAACTGCGGCTTACCAATGAGCAAATTCATTTAAGCCATCGTCTATTGCAGTCTTTCTCTCTAACTTAGATGCGATACATATATCAAATGTTATTGTTGCTGCTGTTGTTGTTGCTGCTGCTGTTGTTGTTGCTGTTGTTGTTGTTGCTGTTGTTGCCATTTGGTTTTCACTATGTGTATTTAGTTTTGTCTTTTTCCTTGTCTCGTTTGTCAGACATTTGACAGTTTGTTTGTTATTTTTGCACGCTGACTTTTGCTTTGCAGCCTGTCTCCGTTTTTACTCACTGTCTCTCTGTGTCTTTGCGTCTGTCTGTCTGTCTGTGTGTGTGTGTGTGTGTATAGATATCTGCCTGCCTGTCCGTCAGTCTGTCTGTCTGTCTCGCTATATATCTGTATGCCTCACTGTCTCTGTCTATATGCATACATACATCTCTCTCTGTATGTGTGTCTATCTCTCTCTCTTCCACTGTCTGTTTCTCAGTGTTTCCCAGTTTTTCTCTCTTTCTCAGACTCTTTCCCTCACTCCTTCTCTCTATCTGTCTCTCTCACTCTAGTCTCTCGTCTTTCTCTCCTCTCTCTCTGTCTGTCTCTCTCTCTCTCTCTCTCTGTCACTCTCTGTCTAACTTTCTCTCTCTGTCTGTCTCTCTCTCTCTCTCTCTCTCTCTCTCTCTGTCTGTTTCTCGTCTGTCTCTCTGCTCTTCTCGTCTCTCTCAGTCTCTCTCTCTCTGTCTTTCTCTCTCAGTCTCTGTCTGTCTCTCTCTCTGTCTGTCTCTCTCTCTCTCTCTGTCTCTCTCAGTCTTTCTGTCTCTCTCTCTGTCTTTCTCTCTCAGTCTCTGTCTGCTCTCTCTCTCTGTATGTCTCTCTCTCTCTCTCTCTCTCTCTCTGTCTCTCTCTCTCTCTCTCTCTCTCTCTCTCTCTCTGTCTTTCTCTCTCTCTCTCTCTGCCTGTCTCTCTCACTCTCTCTCTCTCTCTCGTCTCTCTCATTTCACTCTCTTTATCTCTCTGTATGTTTCTCTATCTCTCTCTCTCTGTCTCTCTCTCTCTCTCTCTCTCTCTCTCTCTCTCTCTCTCTCTCTCTCTCCCTCTCTCTCTCTCTCTCCCTCTCTCTCTCCCTCTCTCTCTCCCTCTCTCTCTCCCTCTCTCTCTCCCTCTCTCTCTCCCTCTCTCTTGCTCTCTCTGTCTGTGTCACACTCTCTTTCTCCTTCTCTCACTATCTCTCTTTGTCTCTGTGTCTCTCTCCTTTCTCTCTCTGCATATGCACATATGTCTCTCACATATTTTCCATACATTCCTTTCCTTTCCCTTCCCACTCCTCACCAGCACCCACTGCTGCAACTGTACGTTTGTTACCTAACACTGTCGCCCACTACAACGGCAGCCCCTAAAAAGACACCTTCACAGCGTCCTTTATTCCACTTACTCCTCCCCCCCTCTTACTCTCCACACACACACACACAAACACACACACACACTCTGCTGCACTGGCAACTGCCACTGCAACCCCTTGCCATGTTTTTAGATTTCAATTTTTATGGCAAGTCAAAAATTTTTCTGATGTTCATTTCGTTTCATTTTTTTTCTGTTTTTTTTTTTTATTTTTTTTGTATTTTTTTTCTGTTTTTTTTTTTTTTATTTTTTTGTATTTTTTTTCTAATTTTTTTTGCAGCTTTTTGCTTTGTTGCCATTTTGGTGTGTGCAACATTTTCGAGGAAGTTAAAATTTGCATAGAAAAATGGAAATTAACAAGACCATTTGACTAGCTGTAAACCTCACAACACATCACAGCCCCACAATCCTCTACATCTGAATCCTCCCTCCCCCTGCATCCTCTCTCCCTGTACACGCCTTTCCTCTAACTATTCGTCCTGTTTTGTCAGTGTTGTTTATTTTGCTATATTTAGACTTTTGGATAACATGTTTGACCAACTGAACTGACTGAATGACTGACTGCCACAGTTGGTGGAAGTTGCATACTGCATGGCAATACGCTTCACTCTCTCTGTCTCTCTCTCTCTGACTATACTTCTCCTACTCCCACATATACAGCATATATATCTATGCATTTTACTGGTGATGTAATCAACGTAATGCATGCGACAAACTTTCAGCTCGGATTTCAATTTTTCTTCTTTTTTTGCCATAGTTGAACAACAGAAAGAAAAATGAAAAATAAGAAAAATAAAAAGAGATCAAAGATCGCAAACGATTGCATCGCATATTGCATGCATAATCGAATAATCGATAAATCGCAACAAACATGAAAATCGAATAATTAATAATTAATATTTCATATTTTTTTTTTCTACTACTACTCTTGCTTTTGGCCATGGCCATAACAACAAAAAATAAAAATAAAAAATATTTTCACTTGAAACTATCAAGAAAAATTGTTTACATAAAATGCAATATATATTTTTTTTTTCGTATATTGTTGTTGTTATTGTTGTTGTTGCTTTAGTTTTAGCTGCACTTGCTGCTGTTGCTGCTGCTGCTGCTGTTGTTGTTGTTGTTGCTATTTTCACTCACGTGACCTCGAAGGCAAACCTCACGTACAAGGATTTTTTTTTTTTTTTGCTGCTCAACCCACAGCACTTGAACACACTTATATAAAAGAAGTATAAAAATATATTTCTCTACTCTTCTTCTCCTTTCCTCTTATATTTCCCTTTCTCTCACTATCTCTCCTTCTCGCTCTCTCATTTTCATTTTCATTTTTTTTTATATCTTTTATATGTATCTCGTGTATCTAACATTTATTATTACACTTTATAGCTAAGAGTATATGCACTGAGAGCTGAGCAGCCTCTGCATGCTGTAAGCTATATATATATATATGTATATATATTCTTGTACAATCTCAACACTTCATTCTCACTATTTTACAGCTTAAAATTTGCCAAATACACAAACTCTACACAGCTGGCAATGAGCTGAATTTTATCAAAGCTAAAATCACTTCAAAATTCACTTTTTTTATATACAAAATTTTTTTTATTTTTTTGAAATTTTTTTTTAAGAATTTAATAAGCCTAAAAAATATTTCTAGCAAATTTTATACAAGTCCAATAAGTACAACATATAGCTGCCTTAGCTTAAACAGCTTTAAAAAAAATTAAGTATACGTAATTTCTTGCTGCCTGCCAGCAATAACAGCTAGATTTCTCACAGAGTATTTCAATCTCTCAACTAGCAGCACAGTGTATGCAAGCTTCGACTTGCTGCAGTTCAATTTTTTTCATTTTTCATTTTTTTATACATATCTTGGAAAAGTGAAAATTGATGCATGCAGCAGACATAAAAAGGAAGCATCTCCTTACTTGCCTAGCAAAAACCTCTGCACTCCTATGTATAAATATAATATGGCATACACCTCCGCCTAGTAAAAACAATTTCCTTATGGATTTTCATATTTTCATATTTTGTTTTTTTATAAGCAAGTCACGGAAATTCGTTTAAAGACTTAATGAAAATGAGGCAGGCGCCAAAAGACGTGCAACAAAATATGCAGCAGGGCGAAGCAGAGAGTGCAGGCATTAGATTTGGCGTGACAAACAATTGAGAGAGAGAGAGAGAGAGAAGAGGCAGAGAGAGAGAGAGAAGTACGAGACAGGGTTAAAGATTTTAGAGATATGCGATGCGCAATGTGCGATACACGAAAATGTATAAAAAAAAAAAATAAAAAAATAAAAATAAAAGTCTCAAATGTTAATTGAGATTTTTGACTTTTGGTTTTTTAGTAATTCTGAGAAAATGCGCAAAACTAAGCCTAAAAAACAAAAATGTTATTTAATTTGTTAAATGGCAAAAATAAATATAAATATAAACGGCAACATTTAACAGACAAAAAAAATCAAAGCACAGTCACAGCACAGCACAGGCAGCCCCCATTGCCAAGTAAGAAAATGATGTCATAATAAACAGGCAAATATTTGCTCGTAAATGCGAACAGAAATATCAAAGAGACGCGCCAAAAAAAAGTCAAATTAGTAAACGTTAAATACAAAAAAAAAAAACTAAACTAAATTAAACTAAACTTAAGCAAAGCTAAAGGCAAAGCCAAAGCTGAAGCTGAAGCTAAATTGAAATACAAACTAAACTCTTCAAGTCTAGTGCCAGGCAAGGCAGGCGGCAAGTAAGAGAAGTAACAGCAGCAGTAGCAGCAGGAGTAAAAGAGAGAGCAGCTAAAGGAGCTATGACTATGCCAACAGTGGGAGCTCAAACATTGCTGGCACGACGAATGTCTAAACAGGCTTGGCAGCCAAATGAGCGGAGGCTGCTGTTGGACAGTTGAGCTAAGCTAGAGCAGCAGTAAGAGAGGAAAAGGGGAAGTCAACACTGACTGTAGGAGGCAACATGAAGAAAGAAAAGAGAGAGAGAGAGAAAAAAAAAATACGGACAGCAAATACAATAATTAGATCACAAACAGACAGCCGACTCAAGAGTGTAGCAGCAGCAACAACAAGCAACGAGCAGCAGCAGCAACATGACTGACAGTGGGGTGGAATGAAGTGCAAAACAGGAAGGAGGAAGTGAAGTGGAAGTAAGCAGTAAGCAGTAAGCTAAACAGGCAACATGCACTTGGATTTGAAGCTGTTGCTCTTCATTCTCAGCATCAGCAGCAGCAGCAGCAACAGCAGCCTAAGCAATGACAACAACAACAGCAACAGAAGCAGCAGCAGCAGCAGCAAGAGAAAGAGTAAGCAAGGGCAAGAATAGCAACAACAACAGCAACAGCAGCATCAAAAGCAATAACTGTAAGCACAGCAACAACAGCAACAATAAGCAACGGCAACAGCAACAACAGCAACAATAAGCAACGGCAACAGCAACAACAGCAACAATAAGCTACGGCAAAAGCAACCATAGCTACAACAGCAACATTAGCAAGCAGTGCAATAACAACAACAACAACAACAACAACAACAACAACAACAATAACTTCAGCCAGCAAACTAACTAAGTTGTTAATATAATGAACTTAAGACAGTGACTGCACTTTGTATGCTTACTAAATGTTTGCGCTGTAACATTGCAACAACATAAAACAAAACAAAAGTTGCATCGACTTAAAGCAGCAGCAGCAAAGATTCTAAAGTGAATTTAACTTAAAAGATTTCTTTTATTTATTTATTTTCTAGATTTTTTTTTTCCAGGCAATAATTTACAGCTAATGTTAAACAATTCACATTTAGTTAATAATTATAATTATTACAAAAATTTTTATTGTGTTAAATTTTGATCACAAGTTTTTCATTAAAAATAATGAAATTCATAAGAAATTTCAATTAAATTTTAATAAAGTTTTAATGAAATTTTAAATAATATTAAAATAATAAAGAAATTAAATTTATAGAAAATTTTAAATGAAACTTAAAAATGGAAAAAGAAATTTAAATATAAATTTCATGAAATTTATAATGAAAAAAATTTCAAAAGAAATTTCAATGAAATTTTAAAAGAAATTTAAATGAAATTTTAACAGAAATTTAAATGAAATTTTAAAAGAAATTTAAATAAAATTTTAAAAGAAATTTAAATGAAATTTTAAAAGAAATTTAAATGAAATTTTAAAAGAAATTTTAATGAAATTTTAAAAGAAATTTCAATGAAATTTTAAAAGAAATTTGAATGAAATTTTTAAAGAAATTGAAATGAAATTTTAAAAAAAATTTAAATGAAATTTTAAAAGAAATATAAATGAAATTTTAAAAAAAATGTAAATAAAATTTTAAAAGAAATTTAAAATAATTTAATAGAGGATTAAATAAAATATAAATAAAATTCTATTTAATGAAAATTTAAATAAAATTTAAATGAAATTTTAAATCAAATTAAATAAAATTTTATATGAAATTTAAATGAAATTTAAAAGCAATTTAAAAGAAATTTTTAATAATATTTAATAGATAAATAAAATAATAATAAATATATTTAAATAAAATATAATAAAAATAATAAAAAAATAAATTTAAAATAAAAAATTAAAAAAAAAAAATTTAAATAAAATTTAAATAAAATTTAATAAAAGATTAAATAAAATATAAATAAAATTAATTTTCTAATTTTAAAAGAACTTTAAATGAAATTTTAAAAGAAAATTTTAAAGAAATATAAAAGAAATTTAAATAAAATTTTAAAAGAAATTTAAATAAAATTTTTAAAGAAATTTAAATGAAATTTTAAAAGAAATTTTAATGAAATTTTAAAAGAAATTTAAATGAAATTTTAAAAGAAATTTAAAATAATTTAATAGAGGATTAAATAAAATATAAATAAAATTCTATTTAATGAAAATTTAAATAAAATTTAAATGAAATTTTAAATCAAATTAAATAAAATTTTATATGAAATTTAAATGAAATTTAAAAGCAATTTAAAAGAAATTTTTAATAATATTTAATAGATAAATAAAATAATAAGAAATATATTAAAATAAAATATAATAAAAATTTTAATAAATTTATAAAGAAATTAAAAATAAAATATAAGAAGAAATTTAAATGAAATTTAATAAAAGATTAAATAAAATATATATTAAATTTAAATTAATTTTCTAAGAAATTTAAAAAAAAAAATTTAAATGAAATTTTAAAAGAAATTTTAAAGAAATATAAAAGAAATTTAAATAAAATTCTATGAAAATTTAAATGAAATTTAAATTTAATTTCAAGTAAATAATTTTCTTAGCCTTTTTTTCCAGGGTATTTAACATGCACAGCATTAAATTTAGTTTGACATTAAACTATTGACTAAAGTGTTAAGCTAAGCGTCAAGAGTTCGCTATGTAATTCTTTAGTTCTGTGCTGTTGCTGTTGCTCTCGCTGCTGCTGTTGCTGTTGCTGCTCTCTGGCCCCAAAAAACATTTTTGTTGTGGAAGTTGTTTAGTGAGACGACAAGCGATTTGCTTGTTGTTGCTGCTGTTGGTGTCTTGAGACATGCAAAGCTCTGTTTGCCGCCAAAGTTGTTGCATGTGCAGCAGCTTCCTACTATAACAAAAGCAATAACAACAGCAACAGCAACAGCAGCAGCAAGCACAGCAACAACAGAAAGACTGGGAGACTGAGGGACAGACACTCGTGTGTGAAAAACTAAACTCAATTACTCAACAAACACAGTAACCTACTTCATAAAAGCAACAACAACAACAATAACAATAACAACGGCAATAACAATGTAACATAACAACAGCAACAACAACAACAAAACACTGTTAACAACTACAACAAATAACAAGAAAAGCAACAAATTCATTTTCGCTTTTTATTTCTTTCGTTTTTTTTTTTGTATTTTTTTTTTCTTGAACATAAAGTTGAAAGAGTCCTTCAAGCGTGACAATCACATGGAACAGTTGTTGTTGCTGTTGTTGTTGTTGCTGTTATAGCTGGTTGTTACTGTAGCTGCTGCTGCTGCTGCTGCTATTGCTGATTTATAGTTTTCATTTTGCACAGCTTGTGCAGCTCTGCTTGTTGTTGAATGTTGTAAAAGGAAATGTCAATTCTGTTGCCCGTTTGCCAAAATACGACGACGACGACGACGACGATGGCAAAAGAAAAAAAAAAAACACAAAACACAATGCAACACGAAACATTTTTGCGGCATCGGCATCGGCGGCCTATGTGTAATCAGTGGGAGGCAGCAGCCATGGCAGCAGCAGCAGCAGCAGGCGGTGACTGTGGGGTTTGAGGCATGGGGCTGGTGCTGCATGTCTTTGCTAGCTTTGTGTAGGCAACGATGCAACGATCCGCTAATGTAAGTCATATAACAAATTTTTGCAACTGGATTTACAAGAGCAACAGTAACAGCAACAACAGTAACAGCAACAACAGTAACAACAGCAGCAGCAGCAACAACAGAATCTGTTGCAAAATGCGGAAAAAGAATCAAAAATCTTTTCTTTTTTTTTTTTGCTAGCTAACTTCTACAACAGCTCAAACACACACACTCTCTCTCTCTCTCTCACTCTCACACACAAACACACTCTATCGCGCTGTCTGTCTAGCACTATTGCTATCTCTGTCTCGCGCTGTACTATGGGCATAAAGGCTTTCTCCTTATATGCGGTCAGCGCCAGGCGGTGGGCCCCAAAAAAAAAAACCGGCTAACAAAACAGTCGACAATGCGCTGCTGCGACTCCTGCTTCGCGTGCTGGCCAACACTTTGCTGCAAATATGCGACCAGGCAAGTTTTATGCTTTGTTTTTCCTTTTTTTTTTTTTTTGTTGTTTGTGCTTTTTGTTGAGCCTAAATGGCCGCCGCCTTGCCAGAATTTGTTAGTAACAACAACAACAACAACAATAAAAAAGACAAAGTTAAGCGCCCAGCGCAGAGCTAAGCATAAGCATAGAAATGCGATGGGATATGAAAGACGATTGGCTGCAAAGTCTCAGCGCTGGGAAGCAAAACTTAAGAGGCGAAGGAAAGAGGCAAAGGTAGAAGTAAAGAGCGAGGCGAAGGCAAAAGCAAAGAGAGAAGCAAAGGAAGAAGCGCAGGGAGACTAGCAGTGAGATGTGAACTGCGCAGCAGACTTTGAGGTGAGCTTCAAATTCGAAGTGAGACGCGCACTGAGACGCGAGCTGACTGTGACTTCGACTGCGACTGCGACTGTAACTGCGACTTCGACTGCGACTTTGACTTCGTCTTCGAGTTCGACTTTGCCTTCGACTTGTACTTCGTCTTGGACTTCGATCGTGAGTCAGCAAACTTAAAAGCGCAACAACAACTACAAAAAAAAAAATAACAAAATAAAAGGCAAAATCAATGTTGATTTATTGCTGGCTTATTAGAATGAGAATAAGCGAAAGAGTAGAGACAAACAGAGAGAGACAGAGAGAGAGAGAGAGAAAAAGCTGTGTTTAAATGTGAAAGAAATATGTTATAGACAGTTCTAAGAAGTTCAAGTTATGCGCAGATACAAGCACACATTTTTTTTTATGTATAACTAATGCTACACTGTAATAAAAATCAGTGACAAAATATAAAAATTAACAAAAAATAATAGATAGCTAAAAAATAAAATATATTTATATGCAAATTGCTAGAAATGCTAAATATGTCATAAAAATGGCAAACATTAAATTAACAGTAGCATAAAAAAAATAATAATAATTATAATAATTTACGAAAAAAAAAAATTAAAATTTATTATAATTAAAAAATTAATTAAATAAAAATTTATAATTACAAAATTTATATATAAATATAGAAATAAATAAGGAGTATATAATAATAAAAAATAATAATAATAATAATAAAAAATAATAATAATAATAATAAATAATAATAATAATAATAATAAAAAATAATAAAAATAATAAAAAATTAAAAAAATAAATAAAAATAAAATAAAAGTAACAGTGAAAATTAAAAAAAAATTATAAATGTAAACAATTAGAAAAAAAAAATTATTAAAAAAAAATAAAAAAATTTTAAAAAAATATATAAATAAAAATAAAATAAAAGTAACAGTAAAAAAAAAAAATTAAAAAAAAAAATTTTAAAAAAAATTTTAAAAAAAAATTAGAAAAATAAAAATGAAAAAAAAATTATAAAAATAAAAATGAAAAAAAAAATTAGAAAAATAAAAAAATATATAAAAAAATATTATAAAAAAAAATTATAAAACAGAAATTATAAAGAAAAATTATAAAAAAAAAATTATAGTCATAAATTGTACAAAAATTAAAAATAAAAATTATAAAAAAAATTACACAATTTTTTTTTTATATTTAAAAAAAAAAAATCTAAAATTAATTAAAATAAAATTTATTTATTTTTATTATTTTTTATTTATTTTTTTTTTTTGCAACTGTTGAAAATTTGCGAGCAAATTTCCGACTTGTCGTTGGCCTTTTTAATATTAGATTTCTTGGAAATCTTTTGGGTATAAAATAACAGTGCAAGTGTCTGTGAGAAGTGTATGCATGTGCATGTGT
>JBAMBR010002647.1:0-25389 GCA_037044475.1 Zaprionus obscuricornis
TGAAGGAAGCTTTAAGTTTTCAGTGTGCAAAAGATGCTACCAGCCAGAATACGTAAATACTATTACAGTTACGGTTGGGCAGCCACCTCTAATGCAATGACACAAAATAATAGAAACCTGAGCCATTGACACATGCCTGATGACAACAATCCGGCAAGTCATTGATATATCGGACATTTTTACACTCCACTGGTTCTTTCAAGTTCATCATATCGTAATTAGATTGTGTAGTTTTATTGTAGTATAAAAAATATAGAATTAGAGAAACACCTTAAAGTTTTCCGCTTTGGTGTTTTATAATATTTGGCACTGTTCAAAATTCAAACCTCAACCGTTCACCTTTCAAGGTCTCACCAGACGACAATTGACAACACGCGCATAATTTTCAGTATAGAAAAGGTCACAAATGGCAGCATTATTGTCATAGCTCATCTCAGCCACCTTGAACTCTGGATTTATGGCAATTTTGAGTGTATAGGTGCCCAGGGGCATTTCAGTAATATCCACCCACTGACAGTCGAGATTATAGAGATACACATCAGAACAATCAACGGAAATACCTGTTAAATTATGTTAAATAATTATTACCTAATTTGCAGTGTGATAAAATGAAGTAAATACCTTGATCTCCATAGTTAGCACAATTGTACTTTTTGGGCACACCAGGCAGACAGCTGCTGTCCTCTAGGCAGAAGGACGCCTTATGCCCCTGAGCAATCTTAAGACCTTGCAAATTAAATATATCGAAGGTGGCAAATATTTCCATGCTGTGATAATGCCTGTAGAGAATCAAAGATCACGTTATCAAAACGAAATTTTTCATTTTTATATCTTTATATTATATTTTTATATAACGCCCCTAAGGAAGTGTTATATACCCACCAAACTATATATATAACTATATTCATGATGAGCATTAAAGCTATCTTAATGTTAGTTCCTTGCCGTGTTAGAAAAACTCTTCATACAATTTATTGAGACGTACATATAATCCGTCACTAAATTCAAATTCTGTAAGTTTCTGTCGGATAGCTTAACAAACAAGAAGATTTCTAAACTAAATTTTCGATCGATCTTTCTTATGGCAGATTTATAACGTACATGTCGTCAAGGCGTACATGTCGTCAATAAACTCAAATCTTATTTACAGCTAATGGCCATTGGCAGTATGTATAACAAGTTTTATTAAGATAGCTTTAATGCTCATCATGAATATAGTTATATATATAGTTTGGTGGGTATATAACACTTCCTTAGGGGCGTTATATAAAAATATAATATAAAGATATAAAAATGAAAAATTTCGTTTTGATAACGTGATCTTTGATTCTCTACAGGCATTATCACAGCATGGAAATATTTGCCACCTTCGATATATTTAATTTGCAAGGTCTTAAGATTGCTCAGGGGCATAAGGCGTCCTTCTGCCTAGAGGACAGCAGCTGTCTGCCTGGTGTGCCCAAAAAGTACAATTGTGCTAACTATGGAGATCAAGGTATTTACTTCATTTTATCACACTGCAAATTAGGTAATAATTATTTAACATAATTTAACAGGTATTTCCGTTGATTGTTCTGATGTGTATCTCTATAATCTCGACTGTCAGTGGGTGGATATTACTGAAATGCCCCTGGGCACCTATACACTCAAAATTGCCATAAATCCAGAGTTCAAGGTGGCTGAGATGAGCTATGACAATAATGCTGCCATTTGTGACCTTTTCTATACTGAAAATTATGCGCGTGTTGTCAATTGTCGTCTGGTGAGACCTTGAAAGGTGAACGGTTGAGGTTTGAATTTTGAACAGTGCCAAATATTATAAAACACCAAAGCGGAAAACTTTAAGGTGTTTCTCTAATTCTATATTTTTTATACTACAATAAAACTACACAATCTAATTACGATATGATGAACTTGAAAGAACCAGTGGAGTGTAAAAATGTCCGATATATCAATGACTTGCCGGATTGTTGTCATCAGGCATGTGTCAATGGCTCAGGTTTCTATTATTTTGTGTCATTGCATTAGAGGTGGCTGCCCAACCGTAACTGTAATAGTATTTACGTATTCTGGCTGGTAGCATCTTTTGCACACTGAAAACTTAAAGCTTCCTTCATTTACAATATAATCTATTTTGCTTGAAAACCAATTAATCACGAATATTTAAAACATGCTTATAAGTTTCAGAGTGTGTTTAACTATGCGATACCCAGTGTTCCTTCATGTATGTACTATAAGCGCAATTCTTATAATACATATAGCCAATGTTATTTCCGGTATTCAGTATGAAATGGTAAATGAAATGTTGTTCATACAAAAATTTAATTTTTGACTTAGGGATTCCTATAGTGTATATATTAATTATTTAGTGTGAAACTATTGTGGATTTATCAGTTATTTAGTTTGATTTTGGCCAAACTTCCTAAAATTAGTTTTGTTTTCATTAAATTAAATTCCGTTAGTCTTAACCAATTAGATCAATAACCGAAAATTTTGTTATACACAGGTTCAAGTATTTTAATTTTCACAAAATAAGGTATACAGTTTAGTAGTATACAGTTTCGGTTGAAATAGATGACTTAAACAAATCAAATGATGATTTCGATCAAGAATATACCAATTATGAAGAGACTATTAAGCCATCATTTGTAGTTGTGATGCTTCTTCTGACTAACAAAACTATACCCTAACACACTGAGGTACACACCAATCGAGACACAAAGCTCTTGCTGAATGGTCATAATAATTGTATCATAGATATCCAATCTACTGCTTTTGTTTTTAGTTGGGCAGCAAAGATTATTATACAAGGAACAAGCTTGGTACCAATCAATTAGCACTTGAGAATTAATCTTAAGCATTAAAAATTAATATTTTAACTCGATAATTCGAAATGGCACGGGGATCATATTTTTTACGAATTATGGAGTATTTCGAATTATTTTCAAATTATATATTGAATTTCTTTTCAAGGGAACAGAAATGTTTACGAATTATTGAGAATTTCGAATTAGCGGGGTACGAATTATCGCGACTTGACTGTCTAACAATATATATATGTCGTAGACTTATGTTTAATTGACATTTCATTAAATTAACATTGCTATTTGAGTTCTCTATGTTAATAACATTGATAGTGTCGAGCAACGTTTAAATAAAGAGACTATGAAAGAGACAAAGAGACTGTACCTTGCATATGTAGAACGCGAGGTCGAAGTGAGAGGACGATATAGACTGAGCGTGGCACAATAGTTTTGGTCTAGAAAAAGGAGCGCATGGTCAGTCAAAAAAAGACAAGACAGATTTGCGACACGCTACGCGGCATAAACAAGCAGAACATGGAAAACGAAAATATTAACCATCCACGAAAGCATCCTGACAACATTCTACATGCGATATTGGAATCGCAAAACCAAAAATTCATGGAGTTACTGAAGGCAATGCAAGAGCCGGCAGCAACACCAACAACAACTCGTCAAATTTCTGTGGTGCTGCCTTCATTTAACCCTGAAGCCGCGGGTGCAGACGCGCAGCATGGTGCAAAACTGCCGAAATGAAACTGGGAGTGCTCTAGTTATGGCACTCAGCAAATCATTAGCTGGAACCGCTTCGTAATGGTTGTAGCAAATTTGCTTCCCCGGAATGACTTGGCCGCAGTTTCACGAGCTATTCATACAGAGGTACGAGGGTATAGAGACACCGGCCGCCATCTTGTTTAACAGACTAAACGAACGGCCGAATGTCAACGAATGCCTGTCTGTGTATGGAAGCCGCTTGGTAACCACATTTATGACGAAGTGGCAATCAATGACCACAGAAGAGATAGCAGTTTCCTTTGTGATGGCGCACGCATCGCAAGTTGATCCACGGCTGCAGCGTCTCCGTCACAACACCAATGAAAACGCACAACGAAATGCAGCAGCATTTGAAGGCATTTGGTAAGCGTACCGAGATCAGACATCGGACCAGCAAACAAGAAGCCCAAGATGCAAACACCAATGAAATGTCATTACTGTGGCAAGTTGGGACACAAATTACTGGAATACTGATACCAGTGTGCCGAAGACAAATGCATCTACTAACAAACCTATGGCTGGAAGAGCAGGTGTGAAGTGCTACAGGTGTGGAAATCATGGCCACATAGCATCTACTTACCCAAACGGTGCAACTACATCAAGTCGGAAAGAGAAACGGATAGATCTATGTACGGTACTGGAGCCCAAAGGAAAGATGTATCAAAATGGTGAGCTGTATCAATTCTTCTTTGATTCTGGCGCCGAATGCTCATTGATTAAAGATAAGTTATCTAATAAGATAGCCGGTAAACGATATTATAATATGGTAGTGCTAAGAGGAATAGGTGAAAATGTTGTAACAAGTAACTTGCAAATTTTGGCTACAATTCAAATTTCCAAATTTCATTTGGAAGTTCTATTCCATGTTGTAAACGATAATTATTTGAAACACGACATAATGATTGGTCGCGAAATACTTGAAAGTGGGTTCGGTATTACAATTGATTAAAATAATTTCGATGTATTTAAAACCAAAAATGTCAATATAGTACATGAAGAGTTTTCAACAAATATTATTATGGGAGCTATAGAAAACAATATAAAACTACAAGAATGTGCAAAGTATATTCTGAAAGAGATTTTAAATGAATATTCAGGTAGTTTCATAGATGAAATCCCGAAAAAAACGCATCACAACTGGGACTCTAAAAATCCGTTTACAAACTAAGTGGAGAAGAAAAGAAAGTTGTTAGAACTAAAATACAAAAGATGATAGAAGCAAAAGTAATTCGTCCAAGTTGTTCCCCATTTACTAGTCCAATGTTGCTAGTAAAAAAAAAGGATGGTAGTGACAGATTATGTGTAGACTATAGAGAGTTAAATGCCAACACAGTGTCAGATAAATACCCGTTGCCATTAATTTCTGATCAAATTGCTAGACTGCGTGACGGACGGTACTCCCCAAGTCTAGACATGGCCAGCAGATTTTACCAGGTTCCTATTGATATTGAATCAATTGAAAAGACAGCATTTGTTACAGCAGATGGACAGTACGAATTCCTCGCTATGCCATTTGGTCTGAAAAATGCCTCTTCAGTCTTTCAGCGAGCAATTGTACAAGCATTAGGAGAGTTGGCGTACTCATATGCAATAGTGTATATTGACGACGTACTGATTATACGCCGATGAAAACAGGAAGCCTTCGAAAGATTGGCGATTGTTCTTAAGTCTTTAACTAACGCAGAATTTTCTTTTAATATAAAAAAATGTAATGTAATATCTCGGATTTCTTATCAAAAATGGTGAAGTTAAACCAAATCCTAGAAAAATAGAGCTTTGTCTGCTCTAACTCAACCAGGTTCAGTCACACAATTAAGGCAATCCATTGAGCTTGCAATATTGGTTATCTATGACCAACAATATCCTGTCGAGCTGCACACGGATGCAAGTTCAGATGGATACGGGGCGATGTTGCTGCATAGAATTGACGGCAAATGCAGGGTGGTTGAATATTACAGCAAATGTACTACAGCGTCGGAATCCAAATATCATTCTTATGATTTGGAAGCTCTGGCAGTGTACAAGGCTGTGAAAAATTTCCGCCATTACCCCTATGAACGAAAATTTTTAGTATAGGCAGATTGCAACTTTGTAAAGGCTAGTCGAACAAAAATAGAGTTAACTGCAAGTCGATGTAGAGTATCGAAAAGGAAATCAAATGTTATATGTAGATTTTCTATCTAGAAATCCAATTCTTACAAAATCGAATGGTACAAATAGAACGGTGGAAGCGCGTATTGATTTAGCAGAAATATCAGATAATTGGTTAATTGCAGAACAACAACGCGATAAAGACATAACTGACATTGTAGCAAAGCTAAAAAGTGGTGAAATGCAGGACGACATTGCGACTACCTATGAGCTAAGAAGCCGACTATTACATCGTAAGATACAGAGAAATGGTAAAACTCATGTCCATGAATCAATAATGCATCTCGGTTAGCAAAAGACTTTAGATAAAGCTTATGAGCAATATTGGTTTGAGCACATGTCCAAGTATACACGTAAATTTGTAGAGAGCTGTATAACCTGTAGAATATCTAAACCTGCGTCGGGTAAGCCACAAATGGAAATGCATCCCATTCCCAAAATCAAAATACCATGGCACACAATACACATAGATATTGCGGGTAAATTAAGTGGCAATAACAATTTAAAAGAGTATGTCATACTACAAGTTGATGGTTTCACAAAATATGTCTATCTATACCATACTTTGAATTTAGACGCAGACAACTGTATCAGAGCAGTTAAGGCAGGTATATCACAATTTGGAGTACCTAATCGCATTATTGCAGACCAGGGAAGAAGTTTTGCTAGCAGTGCATTCCGCGAGTTTTGTTTGAGCAACAAAATTGAGTTGCATTTAATAGCCACGGGTGCAAGCCGTGCAAATGGACAGGTGGAGCGTGTGATGAGTACGATGAAAAATATGTTTACAGCAGTATAAGCAGGCAAGCGATCGTGGCAAGAGGCAGTGGGTGATGTGCAACTAGCCATAAATTGTACTAGTAATCGAGTAACGAAGTTTAGCCCGATAGAGCTGTTAATCGGTAATGAAGCCAGACCAATTAATGACAATGTAAAGGAAATTGATATAAATGAAATAAGAACACGAGCCAAAGAAATTATTGATAAAAATGCCATATAGGAAAAATGTCGAATCGATAAAAATAAGGCTAAAATTGTATAGCATAACGTTGGCGATTATGTTTTTGCTGAAATGTGAAGAAAGCCATCAAACGAAGTTGGATCCAAATATCAAAGGACCATTTATGGATGGTAACCGATACGTTTTAAGATCATTAACCAGTGAAAGAGAATACAAGTATGCGCATGAGAGTTTGCGAGCAATGCCAAGTGAGCATGTTGGCTCTGCAGTGCGTGACGAAGGTGATTACCGTGAAAAAGACGTAGATCATCAGCCGATACCTACCTAAGTGGAAGGAAAATCTTACATGGGGCTTAGGTCCAAGCAGTAATATTGATAACGGTGTATCATATTGACTGTGGTGGACGGTTGATCTGGTGGTAGATCAAGGCACTACAGGTGCATACCGTCGCAGAGTGGCGGCAAGAACTCAAGAACCATGTGAAGATAAAATCGGAATCCAAATGAACGAGTTTCTGTAGAAACTGGCATTTGAAGTTCGAATAAAAAAAAAAGGTTAAGTTAAGAATGATTAATAATGTGAGACATGATGCCAGACCTAATACTATATATTGAACACTGCACACGAGGACGCGTGCTGGTCAGGAAGGCCGTGTCGTGGACTTATGTTTAATTGACATTTCATTAAATTAACATTGCTATTTGAGTTCTCTATGTTTATAACATTGATAGTGTCGAGCAACGTTTAAATAAAGAAGCTATGAAAGAGACAAAGAGACTGTTTTGTAACTTGCATATGTAGAACGCGAGGTCGGAGTGAGAGGACGATATAGACTGAGCGTGGCACAATAGTTTTGGTCTAGAAAAAGGACCGCATGGTCAGTCAAAACAATTAAGAAAGTTATAGTCGAGTTTGCTCGACTATATAATACTCGGTGCCCAAAGTTATATTATATATTTATTTAGCTCATGCTGCGCACTCGCCAATTTTAAGTTAATTTAAAAAAAAAATTAAAAAAAGAAAAAAAAAATCGCCTCGAGAATCGAACCGAGGACCTCATGCACGCGAGTTCAACCCTCTAACCAATGCGCCACACTCTTCACAAGTGTGAGAAACACTGAGTAAATGTTGCCGTCGTGTAGGGATGAGAACAGTAGGCAAGCTTACGCTATAGAGACGCCTCTCAACTTTTGGAATTTGAAATGTGTATAACTTCCATGTTTATAATCCGATCTGTACCAAATTTGTACACATCCAGATAAACATATTCTAACATTGTACAAAAATTCAGTTCTGTAGCTTGTCTGGGTGTGCTTAAAATCGTTTGTATCGATTTGTGGAGGCGGAGGGGGGGCGTGGCAAAAATCCAAAATAAACTTGATCTGCCTTCAAATACTATAAGCACGTGCCCTATGGGTACCAAGAGTATATTGGGTTAGTGACAGTAGCAAATGTATGTAACACCCATAAGAAGGCGTGGCCGATCCCATAAAGTATATATATTCTGACTCAGAATCAACAGGATGACTCGGAGACTATAAGAGCTAGAGACTTCAAAGTGCTTGTATTAGTTGCAGGCAGATCAAGTTTATTTTGGATTTTTTCCACGCCCCCCTCCGCCTCCACAAATCGATAACAACGACCAGCCAAGCTACTGGTACAAAGTTAGAATATGTTCATCTGGACGTTGTGTACAAATTTGGAACAGATCGGATTATAGACATGGAAGTTATACACATTTCAAATTCCAAAAGTCGAGAGGCGTCTCTATAGCGTACGCTTGCTTGCTGTTCTCACCCCACACACGGCAACATTTACTCAGTGTTTCTCACAGTTGTGGAGTGTGTGGCTTAGTGGTTAGAGGCGATTTTTTTTTTTAAATTAACTTAAAATTGGCGAGTGCGCAGCACGAGCTAAATAAATATATAATATAACTTTGGGCACCGAGTATTATATAATCGAGCATACTCGACTATAACTTTCTTACTTGTTTATCTTCTGCCGTAACCCACAAAATTTTAGTTGTAGAAAACAAGAAGCATAATTAGCGATGGACCGGTAAATATATAATAAAGTTAGTTACCATACTTAATGCTTTAACAAAATTTACTCACTAGAAGTTAAATTGAGCATGAACGAAACAAATAAAACATTTATTTTCTGCTATGCAATTGTTTAGAATTTTATTAATTTTCAGCCTTTAAGACATGTATTAATCCAAGAATGGGGTATGTATTGCTATTGTTCATTCCCTTAGTCTATTGAGATTGACTGACTACTGTTTTGAAATGTTTTCAACATGTCGCCTGTAGAACAGTGCTAAGAGCCAAACTGAAGGCAAAAATTGTTATTTCAATTGTCAATGGCAATAGAAAATGAAAATGCTGAAAATCTTAAAAGGCAAAGTGTGTCACACGTATCATCCTGCATGTATGCAGTTAATTTTGTGCGTTGCCAGCAATATATTTTCAATGTACAATTCCAATGAAGCAGCAACATTGTCGACAACAAAATGAAACGAAATAGAAAACATTATTGTGCAATTTTACTAAAACGACACAAGAACTTACACATATGTACATAAATACACAGGATGGACGAACTAGTAAAAGAAAGGAAATGGGTCAGGCCATTGCAAATCCCAGGCACTACACAATCAAAGTGTCTTTACCAATTCTGTAGTGACAACAAATGAAATTGTTATTCGCCAAAGTGCAGCGTTTAGGACAAGTATTCAGATACACTCGCATACATATACTCAGACTTTGAAGTGAATGTGAATGCTTTCCATATGATTTTCCGATTTCTCTTATTGCTGGCTATAGCATTTAGCTTAATATAAACTGAAATTTAATGTATGATATAGTAAATATAATATGTATTTTTACGCCAAATTTCATCTAGATATCGTTAAATCTAGTAGAAAACCAGACAATCAGATAAAACTATTGATCAATTTCATTCGACTTGATAGTTGATTCTCAACATAACTGTACTGCATATAGTTTACGGTCAGCCGTTATTTATTTAGTTAATATACTCTGTGAAGTGCAAATAGAGATTTACTTAAGATAATCATATTTTCATGGATAAATATCAGCTACTAAATTAATAATAATTATTAATTAGTATTATTATTAATGATTATTATTTACCATTTATTTATTATATAGTATATAATGTGCTGACAAAGTACTAACTAATATTTTTTAAACAAATATTTCTCCTGTTTTATCAGAGTATAAAATGATCAGAGATAGATTTTCTTTTCGTTTTCTTAGTGCACTTGTTGCAGTTTTATGATAGTTTTAAAGGCAGAAAAATATGTGTAAATTCAGCTTACATTTTATTCGCCAGTTATTAAGCTTATATCAACAAATGCAAATTTTATAGCTATTGTTAATGGAAAACAGAATACAATGTCACCGCCTCGATGAAAGTTGAGCACAAAAGTGTTGTTTAAATCGAAATACGAATATATGTATATATTATTTATGTGCTGTTCAACTCAGAACTAATTGTTCTTTGTAACGACAGAACCAGATGAGTATAAGGCTACAGTGAATAGTATGAGTAAAAAGTTTGTGTATAATGCAGCAGATGTTTCCGAATGTGTAATTTCAGCATAAGTACAACATAAAATGAACAAATGGAACAAAATTTTCCTAAGATCTGATTATTTACAGTTTTGTTTTAAATTTTTGCTACGCCCCAACAATCATTAGAATAATATAAAAATTTATTAAATAGGAATCTGCATTTTGAGACAATAATAATACAATTTTTTTTTAGTATGAATGCTCTGTGAATATTTTTTATCAAACAATATAATATAGAAGATTTGGAAATTTCGCCATATTTAGCTGATAGTCTTAGCTTATATTGTTATGTAAATCAAGAATTTCAGTGTTTTTTCAAATCATAAAATTTGTCGTCAATAAACTCAAATCCTCTAAGTTTCAGCCGGATAGCTAAACAAACAAAAAAGTTATTCATACAAAAACTACACGTGTATATGACATAGTAATGCATTCCGGGCGGTTACGACCCATACACAGCTTTTGTTCAGGTTTCATTGAGATAGCTTTACAACTGAGAGACCACAGAGAATATATGTATACAATTTGTTGGGTCAGCCATTCCTCCTCAGTTACGTTTCAATATCCTGGCCAAAATAAATATACCCTCTGCAAGAGTATAAGAAAATCTATACGAGCAGCTGGGCTAATATCGGCTTCTACACTTAATAAAATAATTTGAAATTGGTGATTTATAAACTTTTGTCAAGCCGTACGAGTAAAATTGTTTAAGAACTTTAAAACTTCAAAGCGACTCAAAAATTTATAATTTGTCTTATGTGCCATACTTTAATTATTCGACACTTCATTGCTCAACATGAAAATTTGCACGACTTCTTGAGTGAGCGTGAAAATTTGGAGCATATTATGCAGCATGTATTGAAATGAGCAGTTTCGCTAAAAAAAAATACCGATCTTGTCGATGTGTCACAAGAAAATTAATAAAATGAGTCAACAGATTAAGAAAATCTTCACGAGTATAAATTACTTCGTTGCAGTTGATGAAAGCACTAACATTAATAACATTATGTAAGTGCTTATATTTATAAAGTAAGTTTACTCTGATTTAAATGTTGAAGAGGTCCTAAAACTTGGTACCTTATATGGAACTACAATGGGAGAGGACATATTCAAAGCCACTGAAATATATTGATTGACAATAATGAAATTGAAAGCACTATGTTTTAAAGCTTTAAATTTAACAAGTAGGGAAGGTTATAGTCGTGTGCACCTGACAATAAAATACTTAGCACCCTCGAATAAAATATAACTGTACTTATGTTATGTACAGAAATAAAAATTCTGATGAAATTTTGAGGGCGATCGGGGCGTGGCATCCAAAGTTTGAAATAACTCAGTCGCAGTAAGCTATACAGGAGCCTACATTCCAAATTTGGTGTCTCTAGCTCTTATAGTTTAGAAGTTCTTTCCGTTCAAACAGACAGACAGACGGACATGGCCAAATCTACTCGGCTGATGCCCCTGAGCAATTTTATGGGGACTGACACACCTCCTTCTGCCTGTTACGCACATTTGCACAAACTTAGTATACCCTTTTTTACCCATTTTCAATGGGTACAGCGATGTGTATCATTAAAATATAATACGGTCATAATTCCTTCCAAAATGGTAGTTTTAGCGTTGTCCTTAGTCATGTCGATAAGGCAAATGTCCGACACACATTAGTATATAAAAATTTTACATATATTTGTTTGTAAGTTGCCCTTCATTCCCCACACATGTGCTACGCATTTACAGCCAAAGTGGCGAATGCGCTCAAATATCACTTACATGCGTCTCTATTTGTCGAATATATTCAAAATCATTTGCATTTTAAACGCAGCCAATTGCAAATAAGGTCATTAGATAAGAAAGAATTTCATAACGCCGGGAACACCAGAACCCGCAATGAAACCCGCAAAAATTAGGCGATGTGTGGTAGCATCTTTTTCCAAAGGAAAAGAACCTGGCCATTAATTAATATTCCCTTCGACTTCGTAAAAGCAAACCCACATCACCCAATCTACTTAGTACTATTGTTATCATTTTCAATAATAATAATAATTTTTCACAACTTTCGACGTGGATTATCACGGCAAGAGTGCTTCAAAAGACATTTACGATTTCAGCTCATCGATGCACTCCCGCTTTATTGCTCGAAGATGTTCACGGGTTAATTTCATTTTTCTGCCGAGGTAAGTTTTTGATTAATCGTTTATCGATATCAAACGTGATCACACATGTCAAAGTTGTATGGAGCTTTTATCAATAAAAGTCCAAACTTTGTTTTGGAAATAGCCAATTGGTCCTAATATGGCTACAAGTGATCTAGGCCAGAAACTTAAATAGCAACACTCGTAATTGCTTAGGAGGCTATATAAAGTTTTAACTGAGCTATTTAGCAGTCTATTAAACTGTATTTACCTAATAGTTTTAAGTATAAAATTCTCGTTTTATTACATATGTATATAAAATTGTTAAAGTTTTTTTATAATAATATTATATAAAAAGTTTTACAGACTTTCCTAGATCCTCCAAAGCCAAAGCCTCTGTATTTCTTCCGTTTGTTATATAAATAAGCCAGAATCATTACTGTGTTATATCATTTACAAGCATTTCTACGACACTTGTCAGCACTTCAATATAGTGTGCGGCAGCGTTTTGTTTTTATCTTTGACTTGACTTGCCAATGGCAACAAAACTGGCATAGCTAGGCACATTTCCTGCCTGTTTGCTGATTACACAACAAACTCTTTTTGAAAACTCCTCTCGGAACCCTCTTGGAAATACTCTTGGCGAACGTTCTAAACCCTTGTCGGTACTTCATCCCACCACTTGGCACACTTAAGCGCACACTTATCAAACCGCGCAAAAAGTCAAACGCATTTAAACGCGACTACCAGCAATGAGTTTTTGTCGCAGCCACAGTCAGAGTCAGACTCCAGGCAATGGCAACAACAAATCAAAAAACAACATCAACAATGTTAGAGCAACAACAGCATTGGGACCCATATATCAAAAATCAAATGCAAAACGAGACATGAAAAAATGGCCCCCCTGCCCATCTACATCTAGCTTCCCGCACATGTGAAAAAAGATAAACACAAGAAGAATAAGTAAAACTGTAGTCGTCCACAGTCGATATAACAATACCCTGTACATTTCGCTCCTAGCAAAAATTTTTTTTGCCGAATTTCAGGAAACCTACAAAAAACTTATTCACTTATTACTAAATAACTAATAATTACTTATTTATTGTTATTGCTACTAAGATACAAAACACTTGCATTATGAGACCAGTCACATCTTACTGCCCATCTTATCCCCTAATCAAACATTTTCAATGGGTAAATGTGATAAACAAACTCTAACATTGCAAAAAAAAAAAAGAACGGAAAAAAACTTAAAATCTACGGTATACCGAAGATTTTATACCCTAGCAAGTTAGAGTCACAATATTGGACGTTTCGGCCCGTTTCAGATTAGTAACAATGTGCAATATTATCCTATATATAACAATGTTACCTTTAAAATCGTGAGACTAAATTGATTTGTAAGTGATTGACAGAAGGAAGGTGAAAAAATTATGTATGTATATATGTACCATATGGTATCCACTTCGCTATATTCAGTGAATTAATAGCTCTTGCGAAAAATAATCTATCCTTACAAGGGTATAAAAATACGCGAAAAACTTTCATGCTGGCAACATGCGACATTAAACAAGGAAGAGGCGCCTGATAAGCATGCAAAAGGAACGGCAACATCGTCAGTGCTTGGAGCTCTAGCCTCGGCGACCACAATGAAATCAGCTCACATATCTTGCCGAGAATTTCGGATACGTATGTAGATGTATTTATTTATATAAGTGAGCGAACAATCTTAATTACGGGTCGAAAAAACCAGAAAAATATTTGAAAAAGCCGTTGACAAAATGAAGGCATGAAAGGAATGAAAGCTTAGATAAGTCTTTTGGAATATTTCGACAATATTTGCTGTGTGGGTTTTTAAATTAAATGGTCAAACGGCAATCACTTAACAGATTTAATTCCAAGAAAGATACACGTCTTAAAGTCACAGCTTTCGCATTGTTAGATAATAAAAACTGGCGAAAAGTATCAGAATTATTTAGATCAGAATAAATGCGGCGATGAATAGGTTTCCCACACGTAACAAAAAACGTTTGAAAATTACAAACTTTCATCGAGAATCAGGGGCCGGGTGAATGAGTAAACCAGCGGGTAAAAGTATTATTCCAACCCAACTCGACAACTTTATGCTGACAAAAAAGTTTTCAGCACGCATACACTACGTTGTTCTCATCACATTGTGCTGTATACTTTTTGGCGCTTAGCAGAGCGGTCGGGAAATCAGTTGAAATGAAAAACGAGAGAAAAAGTCAGAGAACGAGCGATGTGCGTCTTGTGGATTACTTATTATTTTTCGCTTTCGGTTGCCTTATTAATTATTTGAATTTTATACGACAAATCACCTGCAAAATACAAATACCTATCGTCTGCTCAGCTCAGCGCCGAAGAACACGAATCAGGGATTGAAACGGGCTTAAGCGTGTGCATTTGGAAAATTGAGCCTGTGGCACGTTTCAAGACAGCAAACGTTACACCGTTAATCTTTCGTTAATGTGACGTAAAATTTTCGTTAGAAATCCTGCCGCCAACTTTACTTTGAGTCTGACAATTGGCGCATCTCACATTTCACCACACAGTGGCTCATTTTGTCAAATTACATTGCTAAAGTAAAATCGTTGCAGAACGATTCATATCTCTCAGTTTTAAAGTCGACTAGATAACACATGGGAATTATATCACTTATATCAAAAAATTAAATCTGAACCAAATAGCACATATCATTAAATCATATGAGAGCAAAAGGCATAATCTCTGGCAAGTTCCAGTTACTTGACAAAGTGCTCTTTTAAAATTTATGTCACGAAAAAATTTTCGATTACTGTATTTTAACATGCTGTATTTCTAGGCATTCGTTGGTTGGACAAATTGTAGTACTCAAAAATTATATTTGAATTGGTTTTTGGGAAACAGAACCATTGTGCGTCGGTCGCAGTTGGTGTTTTCATTTCTTATTTTGTCATTGCCATTTGCAACGCGTTAAACTTTTAATCGAAAAAAGATTCGACCCTCTCCAAGTCAGGTAGTATACTTTATGCCACCCGATGTTGCTTGTAATTAAGAAAGGTGTGTCCTATGCTTTAAGCAACAACTGAGTTTCATCTGGTGATGGGTATCATACTTTTGCGTACGCTATAGAGACGCCTCTTACCTTTTGATAATTGAAATGTGTATAACTTCCATGTTAATTATCCGATCTGTACCAAATTTTTACACAACGCCCAGACAAACATAATCTAACTATGTATCTTGGTGTGAAGTGGTGTGTTAAAAATGTTTTTCATCGATTTTATATCATGGGTCTGAATTTTTATACCTACAAAATTAGAGTGGAATTGTAGTTGGCCATTCAACGGCTACTTGCCCGCACCAATTCCCTGATCACCGTCTCAAAATAAGTCTGCTGAAGTTCATAAGAGACGCACTTGTATTGAGTCATAAAACGACTCTTGATTAGAATGATATGTGGGGGTTTCTATAAAAACTGCAACTAATTTGATATACAGACAAATGTACTTTATCTTTGAGCTCTTTTAATATCTTTATGGTCGTATGTATATGTATGCGGGGCGAATTAATAGCAGGCGTCTGTAAGTGGCCACAATCAAATGAAGAGAGTGCGAATCTCAACCATATTTACTGCTCATCTCTTCAATCATTCTAACCAGCGAGACGAGGACATATTTCGCGATTAATTATGAAACGGCAAACAAACTTTTATACATATGTATAAATGTATGTATGTATGTGTGTGTCAAGGGGGGCGTGTGTGCAATATCCTGTCCACTTCCGTTGGTTTACCATTCTCTCAAGGTCTTGTAAAACAATGATGTAGAGTAACGTAAACGAGTATATAATATATTTTCTAGCCCGCAGCCTTTTATATGCCGACAGCTGCTTTAAAATGCATTTTCAATTTGTGTGCCCAAAAAAATAAACCATAGCAAAAGGGCAAAGTATGGTGCTAAGGTAAGTTAACTGTAGGGATGTTTGTACGCTACGGTACGCATACACAAGAAACAACGACAGTCCTTTGGTAAACTTTGAGGCCTTTCGTATAACAAATACACACTGACTGCAAAATGTATGCAAACAATGTAAAAAATTTACAGCTCAAGAATATATTAAACACATTGCCAGTTCCATATAATCCGCTGTGCAATTCAAAATTTGTGCGAAAAAATATACTCTCTCAATGTATAAAAAAAGCATGAACAAACAGCAACAGACGCTCAATAAAAAAGAGTTAAACAGAAAACGAAATAAACAAAGAATATAAAAGAGTAAAAACCATTGCCCATTATCTGGGCAATTATACACATCAAGCATCAGCCCTACTGAACATTTACATCAGTAAAAAAAATATAACCCTTAGGAATGGGATAGCTACAAAACAGGATTAAAAAAGCTTAAAAAGTTTATGTGATCATAGTCCAAGATCACCTTTAATAATTAAGGATCATTTCTGGAACCATCCCTAACTGCTATATACGATGATGACACTACTTTTGTGGCTTTTGACTGTGATTCAATTGCCTCCCAAGACTTTTAATTTCAATTATCAGCCTTGGAGCCAAGGCTATCAAAACTGAAATATTAATACTGAAAACTCAATGTAGGTCGGATACACTCTACGATCTCGGATATGCTCAAAAGTTAACAGACCCTACTCACTGCGATTAATAAAAAAATACCTAGGGCTAACCATGGACAGCAGTTTTAACTCAAGAACCCACTTTTGAAATATTACCCAATGAAATATTGTTCACCTATTATCCAAAATAAAAACCATGATTACCCTATGGCAACATCACTCGCCCTATGAAAACAACACTCAACTACTACACTTTTAAAAATATAACTTATCCCACTTAAAACCTCAATAATTAACAATTTTTTATAATAAACATCTCGTTGTTAATATAAAAACAACAGATTTAAAACTGCACTTAAAATTGCACTTAAATTACGGGGGAGGTGGAAATAATATAATACATATGTAAAATATATAATATAATGAAGAAATACATTTCGGTCATCAAATTCTTTGTAGACACGCTTTATTTTAGAATAGTTTATTATTATTATATTTTTGTCTTAGTTTAACCCAGGTGTAACATATGAAAGTATTCATTATGATTATTTGTGTATGTATGTGTATGTGTTAATTTAAACGAAAAAGAACGAGAGTTTGGCATTTCACTGACTTCAAATTCATTGCTGCTCGCTTCAAGCGTTCGAACAAGACTCCTATCTCGAACATGCATGCAACTTCTTTGGGACTATTTGCATGATCTTAGAACCTCCTACCATTACGAGTTGTCCGATCTGCAACTTGTCGGTTTTGTTCGACACCAAATCCTACAAACATATGGTAAATACGGAGCAATACTCCATTTGAACTCCCTATATTCAAAGTTTAGTGTTTATACTATTATCATATTATATTAATAGTATATTATATTACCATATTTATTGCAACTAAGGCTGAACCGCTCAAACAGAAACACGTACGTTCTATTTTTTTATATATAAAACTTACATACCCTTAATGTATGCTGTAATAGACTAGTGTAAATGGCATATTTTTTATGATTCTCCTGTTCAAATATGACCACGATATGTACTGTTTTACAACAGATTTAATCTTTTATGAATGTTAATAATTTTAACTTACATTACAACTAACTTACATGTACAAGATTTGTAATAATTATGGAAAATAAAAACAAAAAAATTATAATCGGCACGGCGAAGATTTCGTACTCTACATTCAAATTATAATCTCAGACTTCAAATTATATTCTTACTTAATATTTCAATCATAGATAGACAGACGAACAAAGCCAATTCAACACCTAAACCTAAACCATATAAAACTTCCTCTGAATATAGCAAGCTCCTAGGAAATGCTTTAAAA
This sequence comes from Zaprionus obscuricornis, assembly GCA_037044475.1. Lineage (NCBI taxonomy): Eukaryota > Metazoa > Arthropoda > Insecta > Diptera > Drosophilidae > Zaprionus > Zaprionus obscuricornis. The sequence continues at coordinate 18,334 of JBAMBR010002647.1, forward strand.
AAACAGGGCAATGAAATGTATCCTCACTCATTAATAATTTTAATTTACTTTTTACGAATATTTTCGTCTTGTTCTTCATGCTCAATTTGGTGACGCAATTTCACAAAATGCTCTTATCGTTTGAGATATATATTTTTTATACTTTGTTTTAATAACTGAAATTGGAAGCATTGTAAAAGGCAAATGAGGTGCAACCAAAAAATCTTCGTCCCAAACAGTTCCGAAATGCCGGAGCTTTTATACACATGAAAAAAAAATTGAAATAAATTTGTATGCATTTGCATTTCTACCGATCGTTTAATTAACATTATGTAATAAGAAATATCTATTGATAGCTTTGAAATCAGAAATTGGACGTAATCACTAACAGTCTTAATTCAATTTTCATGTTCATGCTGATCTAGAATATATATATTATTCTTTTTATACTCGGTGCCCATTGGGTACCAAGAGTATATTGGGTTAGTGACAAGAGCAACTGTATGTAACACCCATAAGGAGGCGTGGCCGACCCCATAAAGTATATATATTCTGACTCAGGATCAACAGCCGAGTCGATTGGAGCATGTCCGTCTGTCCGTCTGTACGTCCGTATGAACACACAGATCTCGGAGACTATAAGAGCTAGAGACTTCATTTTTTTTGCAAAGTGTTTGTAGTGTTTGCAGGCAGATCAAGTTTATTTTGGAGGCGTCTCTATAGCGCACGCTTGCCTACTGTTCTCACCCCATGCACGACGGCAACATTTACTCAGTGTTTCTCACTCTTGTGAAGAACGTGGCTCAGTGGTTAGAGGGTTGCATGATGTCCGCGGTTCGATTCTCGAGACAATTTATTTTTTTTTTTATTTAATTTTTTTTTTTTAATTAACTTAAAATTGGCGAGTGCGCAGCACGATCTAAATAAATATATAATATAACTTTGGGCACCGAGTATTATATAGTCGAGCACACTCGACTATAACTCTCTTACTTGTTATATGTATATAACATGTAAAAAAAATATACACATAAACACATGGGATGTAGATGACTTTAGTCAACTGATTTATAGAGCTGTGGGCGTAGTTGGAGCGACAGTGTACAAATTAGAATGATATGGTCAATTTACAGGCGGAGTCGTGTGAATGAAAGACGATTTTTTATCTTATTAGATAGCCTTTTATTTCATCAACCAAAACGATGTCACGTGCTCATGTGCCCGCTCAAAAAACAGGGTGACCGAATCTGGTAATCAAAATAATGAATTTTTAAGAAGTATATTGAAAGCGCAACCATGAGAAACAAGGTTACGCGATCATTTCATAGCGGCCACGCAAATATGCTGGGTTTGGCGGCTATGCAACGACGTCCGGCCTGATAGCAATTTCGGCAAAGTCGATTGCAAGACCTAAAAGTCGTTGACACTTAGTTAACTACTCCCCCTTCAAGACCAAGGCCGCCCTCGGCTGACTTCAATCCAGCGACTACCTCCTTTAGCCGACGCGCAGACTTCCTTGTCATAAGCAAAAGATCACCACGACGAGGGCCACCAGGTATATGCGACTGGCTTCGGTAGACTCTTTAACCCGCTGGATTTCCTCCAGATTACGTTCACTTAGACGATGAAGGTAAGGTAGGCTAAGAACTTCTTGACTGGCACTAATGCTCAGCAGAGGAGAGTTGGAAAATGCTGGGACTCTGTTTTGAATGTTATTACGGTTAACGTAGAAAGTTCCATTGATCGTGGTCCGGTCGCTGAAGGTGATAAGCTGCGTACCGTGTATCCAGATCTCGGTGCCGTTGTTTACCTGTACCTTTGTAGGTCTGTCATTGATAATGACAATTCCGTCGTCCACCTGGGTGATCGAATCCAGATTACTTGGCCGGATTTCGCAGTATGCTATGCCGCCGACATGTAATTCTCTGGCACATGAACTCTTCGATGACAGGCGGCAAAACGTAGCTCCAAGTGAATCGTTGCAACCTTCGAGAGTGTGAGTTAGTCCATCGCATTCGGCTATGACATTGTCTGCCAGGCGTAGTATGTAGCTCTTATGGGAGACTTAATTATAGGAAATTTTATGATAAAGTACAACATGTAAACAGAATGGATAACCCTTACGGACGAGACGGACATAAGATCCTCTATGGAAGTATTGGTGGACTCCTTCAACCAAATTGATTCTAAATCTGAGTGATCTAGTATATTCAGGCTTGTAATATTAGACTTTGCTAGGGTTATGACAAGCATTAAATTTTGCAACTCCATCATCAACACTCTATTTACAGCCAATAAGGTCTCATACAAAAGACCTGCGTCGACTTGTTTGAGTTTATTAACTGCTTTTCGTAAAACTTGATCTCCTCCATATCATCGGCATCAGGCGTCCCCGCCACAAGCTTCAATATGGAACCTAAAAAATCTAAACTCCTAGCGACCCTATGGTGTACACCTAAGGCTTCCAACAGATCATGGAGATGAACTGTATCTACGCTCCAGAGTTTTTTCATATGCGACATATTGTTGGAGTTCGCTAAATCGTTTCTTCCACCACGCGCATATACTCCGAAAGGTATGTTGAATGCCTGACGTAGGCGCATTCTTCCCACACTAGAATTCTACCATTCACGATGGGGATGTACTTAGCATGTGAATAGTTGGTAATGCGCACTGAGGCCATGGATAGCGAGAAGAGGAGCTTAAAAATCGACCTGCGGAATGGAGTTTTGTATGCTATTATCCCTACTTTTTACGCTGCACAGGGGCAACCCACCACCAAACAAATACACAAAGGTGTGAGTTTGTTGCCGAGCCTTCGGTTGGATTTGATTAACACTTTTTCACCAACCTCGAACACCCTGTTTTGCCGTGAAGCATTCTCTCTGGCCCTGAGCGCAACCTGAGTATTTCTAATTTTGCCTTCTATGGCCTCCTGGGGATCTTCTGTGCGCGCCTAAACAACTTCAACTGGTCTCCTGTTGATAACGGAGTGGATTGACTTGTTATACTCAGTTGCTGCCAGCAAAATGATTTCTACCGTGTCATCGATTTTTTTTTATCAATTTTGATACATCTGGCGAGGTGCTATGAAAGCGCTCCATTTGTCCATTGGAGACACTGTGTAGGGGAGGGGCATAAGCAATGTTAATTCCAAAATTGTTGTCCGACATAGTTACAATTGTCTGACAATTCAATGCTGGTTCATTGTCACAGTATACAGTCTTTGCTTTTGGGAAAAAATCATTAGCTGAAGCACGGCTGGTTTTAAGTCCTCTATGGTCCTTGAAGGGACAGGCTGTACAACAGCAAATTTCGAGAACGCTCCTTTTCTAGCACTATTTTGATTTTGGAATTTGGAAACAATTTAGCGGTTTGTCTGTTGCTTCGATAGCGCGAGTGAGGGATATTTCACTGTGGACTGTCGCAGCACAAGAGTAGATATCCTGTTGTTCCACAGCGTTAAGCTGTTGTCTAGACAGGGCGTCCGCAGGTTTTGTAAAAAATCCGCGCATTGGACTCGTCAATGCGCGCTCTCCACCTTTTAATCTTCGCATTCGGATTTGACTCCGATACCGAAAAGGTTAGAGGCTGATGGTCTGTAAAGATGTTGATGTCTTTAACTCCATATAAATAGTACCGCAACTTGACCAAAGCCCAAATTATAGCCAATAGCTCTCTTTCATTTGTAGCATAATTGACTTCTCCGTCCTTCAATGTTCTTGAGATCATTGTAATAGGACGTCCGTCTTGGGAAAGTAGTGCACCTATGCCATGTGCCGAAGCGTATGTAGTCAGATCAAACGGCTTCTTGAAGTCGGGATATCTAAGCATGACCTCTTCAAATGCCAGGATGTTGCGTAGCTTATGAAACGCTCGTTGTTGCGCTTCAGTGAACTGCACCGGAATGTTCCGATATCTGTGCCTACTAACTGATCCATTTTCGCCTTTTAAGATATCTGAAATGGGCCTTGCTATTGCCGCAAAGTGTTTTATTAAACATCTGTAATAACTGGCGAGACCCATGAACGAGCGGACCTCAAATACCGATTTTGGCTCTTGAAAATCTTGTATGGCTCTGGTTTTCTGGTTCTGTTGGTGTTCCATTGCTTGTTACAACAAATCCTTGGAAGTTGACACTTTTCTTTTCTTAAAAAAAACGCGACTTTTCTACTAAAACCCTCATGTTTGCTTCGAGAAGACTCTTCAGGACACATTCCACATGCCTGACATATTCTTCTTCCTTCTCTGAGAAGATGATCACGTCATCAACATAAACGTAGCAGAACTTGCTGATTTGCTCTCGCAAGATATCGTCAATGGTTCTTTGAAATATACTGGCGGCGTTTTTTAAGCCAAAAGGGAGTCTCCGGAATTCGTAGACTTTTGTATTACGGGGTAATGTCTGTCATAAACTGGTTCCTCATCCACCGTCCTAATAGTGGCTACCACCGCGGTGTTGTATTGCAAGGATTCGTTAGGGTCTGCGTAATTATCTTGAGGAAAGCCTTCTTAATGAAGAGAGGTGCATCCGAGAAATCTACATTTGTATGATTGACATCCGTGCCGGTATGGAAAGAAATTTGTTCTTCCTCCGAAGCCCACTTGAGCCGCCCTGAGGCCAAGCAAAGTGACGCGCCAGCCTGCCTTAGCAGGTCATGGCCGATTATTCCATCGAATTTTGAAAGGTTTGGTAGAATAAAAAAAGTTGCCCTTATGTTAAGCAATGCAACCAAACACTTTCGTGTAATTTTGGTTGTGCCGTGAATTGAATGGATTGTGAAGAGGGACTCTACTGGCCGAACGTCTCTTAACCCCTTATGCGGTCGGATGAAGTTCTTAGACGATCCTGTGTCTATAAGAATCTTCATATCTATCCCTGCTACTCTTCGTCTGATGACGGGTAGCAGGGACGTACCCCTAAAAAATTGATGCCATCAGACTCATAGCCTGATTCAGTCTTTGCTGAGTTCTCTGGCCACCTGAGCGAGCTGGGGCCTGAGTGGGTTGTAATTCCCCTGAAAGAGAAGGATCAACCTCCATGGGCACAGGTGCATCAGTGTTATTCGGTTGTCTGTTGTTTCGCCGATCCGACTGGCCCTGTGGCTTGTTTTGTTTAAAAAAGTGTGGGTTCTTTCCAGTGCCCGATTGGTAGCTGGTAGTGGCGAGAACTGCCATTATAAGGCTTAAAAATATGGTAAGTGGCGACCGCTGCCTGTCTCCATGCGACATATAAATCTTGTGCCCCATTAAATTCGTTCAGGCACTTAACAGCGTCCAACGGCTCATCACATTGAATTTTGTTTGTGATGTCAATGGAACTGTATTCTTGATCGACTGGAGGTTTGACGTGAGCCGCTGCTACTTGATCAGACAATTCATTAATTTTCCGTATCAGTGCTTGTTGCTCACGATTGTGCACAGTGGCTTGTTCAGCCAAGGTATTGCGAATTGCTGCCTCAACCACTACTCTGAGTTGATCTGGGTCCATATCTGGTGACAAAAGCGCGCTTGTTTTTTAGAATTCCATTCCTAAGAACTCTAATATGGCTATCAGAGTATGACTCTGAGTCGCTAGAACGATGCCGAGGAGCTATAATTAGAGAACGGCGAGCTCATCGGCCCAAACGTTGAGTATGCAAGAAAAATAAAACAAATAAATCCATGTGTTGGCGACTGAGCGTAAAGACAACAACATAAACAAAAATTCCGCGGGTCGAACTACCAGTGCTACACAGAATGTATGTCGACCATAATGTGACAAAAAGAAATAAACACAGATTTGTTTCAAATATCGTTAAAATCGCTACTTTCTGTTGCAAAATTCAATGTTTCAGTTTCAACGTGGAGTTGAATTCCCTTTTTTTTACTTTAATTTATTTAGCAGATTTTGGAACAATCAAGTTAAAAGTTTCCAATTACATGTTTTAATTGGATCCTGTTCCCCTTCTTTTTAAATGAGGTATTAAAAAAAAAAACCAAGAGAAAAAAAAAAGGCGGTGTTGTCTCCAGAGTCTATGCTCCAACGCTGCAGTCTCCGCTAGCCAGCTAACTAGCGTGTTAGTCTGGCGACAAGTTGCTGTCCGAAGAGCTCCCGCGGCTTCGACGTACAGAGTTTATTTTATTTATTTATTGTGCTTAAGCGCTTCACCAGTCTCTTTTCCTTTTTTTTTTTTGAGACAAGGTTCAAAGTTCACTGCAGCAATGCTTCACTATTTTCAGTGCGCAGCTTTGTTGGTTAGTTATAACCGTGTTTATTGAGCCGTGTGAATGAAAAACGTTTTTTTATCTTATTAGATAGCCTTTTATTTCAGCAACCAAAAACGATGTCACGTGCTCAAGTGCCCGCTCGAAAAGCAGTGTGACCGAATCTGGTAATCAAAATAATGAATTCTTAAGAAGTATATTGAAAGCGCAACCATGAGAAACAAGGTTACGCGATCATTTCATAGCGGCCACGCAAATATGCAGGGCTTGGCGGCTATGCAACGACGTCCGGCCTAATGCCTAATCAGCAATTTCGGCCAAGTCGATTGCAAGACCTAAAAGTCGTTGACACTTAGTTAACTTACATCTATGGATGCATATAAAGTAAAGCCCATATGCATTATCTTCCCCTTAAAGGCATCTAGAATCTAATATTTTATTTATTTGTGTGCCTCAACGAAACAGAGAGAGACAGAGAGATTGTGAGAGAGGAGAAACGATGGGACGTTGTTAGCTTCCAAGGAAATGGCTATTTTTCTAAGCTTTTAATTATATCTCTTTTATGTCCGCTAAATGAAGTATAAAAAGTCAACATTTGTGCAATAAACCGTCAGCGGATTGAACATTTTCAACGTGCTTTTTTTTACCCTGCCGTTGGCATAAAAACTTGGACATCGTTTTGGTATGTTAGTTGCTATTCTATTGCTAAGTTTTCGGCTTTTCTCTATCAATGAGTAATTGGAATTCTGGCGCATGGTTTGCATAAGTTTGCTGCCAGGTTTTCCGGTTAATGTGGTCAGCCGCAGCAGGCACCAAAATCAGCAGCGCGACCAAGCAACAAATAATAAAGAAGAAAAAACCCGAAGTCTA